>RJWM01001667.1:84174-147755 GCA_004363535.1 Dasyprocta punctata | reverse complement strand
CCCCTGGTTGCAAAGATGGCTGTTTCTCTGTAAATCAGCACAGGATTATCTTCTCACCTTGTCAGTTCATGAGTCTGAGACAAAATACTGCAGTTTTAACTGAAGACAGCACCAACAATTCATCTTAATTTTGTATACTTAAAGTCAGTTTTCCAAAGGAATCCAACAGAAAGAGACAGATATGTAGAAAAATCACTGTATAGTTAAATAAGTGGAAATAAATTGCATATGTTTATCAATCTAGTTTCTTAAACATTTAATTTCTTTTATAAGTAAATTTTCTTTTGACAAGGTTAGTGTTCATATGATTAGTCAACGATGTCTGAAGTTTTTAAAATATTTTTTCCAAGCTAAAACAAATCAACAAACAAAAAACAAAACAAAAAAACAACATAGCGGGGATTGTAAATGCAAAAGGCTTCCCTTCTGGCTTTTATAACAAGTTCAGGTGATAGAGCCTCACACAACTTGAATATGCGGCTGACTCATATTAGTTAATAAGTGTACCAGACTCATCTTTCATTTTAAGCAACTTAATGGGAAACTGTCACAGAGGGAGACAGAGGAGATTGAGTTTAACTTAGGAATGATCTGAGTTTGTATTATGTTTACAGAAACTGAGATATTTGAATTCTTGAGGAACATTTTGCTCATCTATATATTTTCTGAATCAAATGTATCTAGGACAGATTAAGTAGTCAATGGTTAAACTGGATCTGGTTTACAGTGTGAAGTGCAGTGTGCCAGTATAGGAAATCATTCATCTGATGACCTTTGTATTAGCCTTGAGAACAGAATGGTGAAAAGAGAGGCACACCAGGGCGATTTTCTCCTTTTCTTCCTTTCTGTGGGCATTACCTATTCACTGATTCTTTTCAGTTTATCAGTGTCTCATGGGCAGAGTATTTATTTTATTTGGAAGTGTTTGTTGTTTTTATTCAACATTTAAAATGACTATTGATATTAGCTAAGCATTGTGCACAGTATTTAGATAACACAGTTTCTTGTAACTTGTTTACATTGATAAGAAGTGACAATGCTTATAAAGTGTAGCTACATTCTATTTTAGCTCGATTACTTGTGCAGATTTAGTTATCACCAATCTACAGAAAAGCACAGTCATAAATAACAGAAATTAATATGTAGGCCAGGGATGTAACTCAGTGGCACAGTGCCTGCCTAGCAAGCACAAGGTCTTGAGTTCGATTTCTAGTACTGAAAATAAATAAATAAATAAATAACTCAAAAGCCTGAAGTAACTGAGGAACTAGAGTAAGTTATTGATTTCACCAGCAACTTTAAAACTGGGAAAGCAACTAAACTTTTTGTTGTCCATGGGAAGCTACAGGCTGCAGAACTTTGTATATATTTGCCAGTTTATTGTGCAGAGGATCTGTGTCCTACTCTAATTTCCCTCGAGACACTGAATTTATATTTAATAATACATTGACATTTTCTGGTGTGCACCCCTTTTATATCTCAATATATTTTCCTTTATTACATTAGTTTTGAGCAAAAATAAAGAGTGGACAAAGTTTTGAATACACAGGATGTAGTTCAATGTAATCAAGCTGAAAATAAATTTTTATGAGATAAGATAGAAATCTAGGTCAATATCCATGTAATAAGAAATGTACAGATAAATATTAAAATGTACAGGTAAATATTATAACATTATGTCCAGTTAATATTATAAATATTATTATAAATATTATGGTTATATTCATGATCTTTTTTCCTCCTAAATGTCATCAGGTAATGATTTTTAACTCTTCATTTTCATATTAAAAAGTCTGTTTCAAGTGAAAAGATAACATTTCTTTCTACTGTCAATGATTTTTTTTTGCCATTATAAGATTTTCATTCACTTTAATGAGAAAATATTTGTTTATTCTTTATTACCTGCTCTTTGACAAATAATAATTTCACTTGTCATTCAATGAAGACAATGAAATAAATATGCACACATATGCACAGGTCAGAGACTAAATATGAGCTTGAAGCAATAGTATAAGCACACAGATTCATAAAATGGAATCATATTTCTATAGAGGAGGAAATTATACTTTGCTATTTTGACAAACCATGCTGATTATAGATGAAAAACATTTAACTGCTGCTTTAAACCTGTTGAAATTTAATATCTAATAGTATAAAATTAAAGCACAAGTGAAAAAGTGAAATATTCTTTACTAAAATCATCCACAGCTAAATTTACAGCATGGAAATATTACATTTTTTTCCCAAAAAAGCACAGTTGTTAGACAGATAAATACAGTGTTGACTTGTGAGTTCCATAATTGATATTCATGTTAGATATAGTTGACATTCAAGGCAGGAAAATATGTAACTTGTTTACTATTCAGAAAAATAAATACTGTTTACTTAGTTTGCATGGTTATTATTCTAAAAGCACAAAGAGATGAATCAGATTTTCACTCTATATTACAGAGGATCATGATTGTATGCAAAATCATAAAAATTCAACATGATGCAACAGAAGTCACATGTTCAAGTATAGAAGATAAGTTAGTAACTTACAATGTTACATTAGACAATCAACATAGCAGCTTAGACAAAATTTTATTTCAAAAGTCTCTAAGTTTGGCCAGGGATATAGCTCAGTGGCACAGCACCTGCCTGGCAACTGCAAGGTTATGTGTTGGATTCCTGATACCAAAACGAATAAAAAAGACAAATTGCATGAAAATGTTTCCACCGTAATACTATAGTGTTGCAAATCTCCTTGCAAAGTGTGATCCTATTTCTATTAGATAGTTAGGTAAACAGATGGTGAAAAGAAAAGGAAATGAAAACGAAGGATAAAAGAAGAAAGGGAAGGGGAGGGAAAAAAGTAAGAGAAAAAAACAAGACAAGCAATTGAAAGAAAATAAGTAATGCAAACTGTGTTTATAACTGAATTACAAGAGGTGTTTTAATTTAGCCGTATGTTCTACCTTTATAAATAATGTGAAACATTACAAACATACCAAATAATAAATTCTAGACAATCGTTTACAATACCTGCACCAAATAAAACTAGTAGTTTGTTTTTTGTGGTTTGTCATGTTTAATAATATTGAATATGTATGAAAATATGCAAAATCAAACTTCATATTATTCATTTTTTATTTAACATGGAATTGAGTTTTGCTTTCTTCCATTGTATTAAAAATTCTCTATTTGTCTACCACCTTCATTTCCATGGTATAACCATGCACCAAGTAAATATTCTGGTATATACCTTGCCACATCTTCCATTATCCTAATAAAAGCATCTACAAAAAATTGTGAAATACTTAGGATTCCTTGCCTTATTCTTATGTTTTAGTGAAGCTCATTTTCACTTCTTGAAGATACTATTCTAGTTCAAAAGGTACAGATTTAACTCAGCAAGTGTAATTGTCACATTATTTAGTAATTCCTACAGATTTGGGATTCTTACAGGACTGAGGAAGGAGCAGCCATGTCATCGTGCTTTGTACATTTGCATAGCAATGCAATAAATACGTTTAAAATATATATTTATATTCTTGTACTCTCCACTTCTCATTTTATAGTGATGCTATATTATTTAGTTACCCAGGAAGACCGCCTAAAATTATCTTTTTAAAAAAATCATATACAGAATCTGCTAGAACCATCAAGAATGTGTACTGGGAGGCTACAGAGAGTGACAAAACAAATGTAGAGTTTTTGAGATAATTAGGTACCTATGTATAAATAGTACCATGCATGGATATTTATTTTCAACCAAAATAGAAGATATAGAAAATTAAATCAATTAGCATCACCTAGATACAACAAAGGAGGGACCAGCAAACTCACCTTTTCAGGATGGTATATGTAGTAATAGGTACAAATCACAAATAGGTAAATATAGCCAACAATTTAAATATATGATATTTAGGGTTAAAATGTTTCCTCTTTATGCTGTTCTGTGTGAATTGACTAATAATAAAATATGATTCAATGCTACCAAAATAGTGCCTGTGAACCAAACTTATTAGGGCATAATTGATACATAAGAATTATATAGAGTTGTGCTTCAGTCTCCATGTGAGGCTGATTCCAGGACTCACCACCTTGAAGATGTCAAAACTCACTGATGCTCAAGTCTTTGAATAAAATGCCATAGTACTTTCATGCAAACTACACATCCTCAGGGATATTTTAAATTTCCCTAGTGTAATTATAATGCCTCGTACAATGAAAATTCTAGGTAAATAGTTATTATATTACATTGTTTAATACTGCATTGCTATTTGTTTAAAACAACACATCTGTACCTATTTGATATGAATGTAATTTTTCTTTTGAAATGTTTTTAGATATGTGGTTGTTTGAATTTGCTAATGCAAAACCATGGGGTAGGGAGGAATTCTTTCTATATTCCAGTAGATTGATGTGATGACTTGATACACATGTACATTGTAAAATGTTTACCACATTTCAATGAATTAGCACATCTACCATCGGGTGTAGTAACCATTTGCATGTGTGTATGGGAGTAGATGAGAACACAGATTTAGTATTAGGCGTGTCAAATTATTAGTTGAAGTCTAGAGAAGTAAAAAGTGTCTTTACCTAAAACAGTGGTTACCAGTCCAGGAAAAAGACTAGGTGGATTTGATGCATAATTTGGCTATTGTGGATTACTGTCATGAAACTTTAGTGTTGTGTTTGACAAGGCATTTTAAACTTGAACATGATACCATAGTTTATTTATTTATTTATTTTTAAGCAGCTTATTGAATCTGTCTAGGAAAATTCCTATGCAAAATGCTGGGGGGTGAGTGAATAAACAAAATACAAGTTCTGATAGTGTAGCTGTTACGGTTTATATTCCTATGGCCCCACCAAGTCTCATGTAATCACAGCATGGATGCTGCTGAGTCTAGCATTCGTGATTGGTTTGTTGTCTGGCACTGGGATTGATGGTGTGAGTGTTGCACCCGCCCAGGGGTGGAGCCGACATGCAGTGTAAGGGCAGGAAGAAGGATTTGTGCTTTTGCTGTTTGCAGCCGCCATGAATGGCTGCCCTGCCACGCCACCCTGCCTTGGTGCCAACTGAATATAGACTGAAACCTCTAACAACTGTAAAAAATAAACCTTTCCTTCCCTAATTTTGGGCATCAGGCATTTTGTATAAGCAATGAGAGAAATACTGTGCTGCAACAAGTGCACATCAGAAAATAGACAAAAGCACTGTATCAGAATGACAGCTAAGAACAATGTTAGAAGTATGAGACAAGACTATATAGTACAAATAACTCATTATCAAAACTATTTGGTATCTTCAGCTCAAGTAGAAAGAATGAAAGGCAATAAACAATCTAAAAGGAAAATAAATAACCAAAAGTGAAATATTTATGATACTGGCAAAATATTAGTGTTAGAAGAAACAATGGTATGTTTAGAGTAATATTTAAATTGCTTTTACAAAAATGGAAATTTTGTGGAATCCTGATACAAGTGTTTAGACATACTAAAAAATAGTTTCAGTTTCAGTAGCAAAAATTGGAATTCAGTCTGAAGGGAATGAGAAAGAAAAGAATTTTATTAGTTTGAGTAAACAATAAATGAAGAGGTTTGCATCTTTATAAGATCTGAGACTAGGGCATGTGATGTTGTAATGGGCTAGTCTCAAGTCCCATGTGCACAGAGAAGCTGAGAATGAAGCCGTGAGTCTGAATATAAATTAGCCCCACATACAGAAATATTTACCCTATTACTGAACAACTAATAAACAAAGACAACAAACAAAAGAAAAAAGGAGGAGGGATGATAGAAAAGCAAATAAATATTCACTACTAATATTAAATTTTAGAAAGCCTTGAATGTCAAGATAAGAAATTATGATTTTGTCCTACACTTGACAGTAATTACAGAGAAGATAGTAACCATAATAAGAGAAAAATTAAAAAATACAAAATAGCAATTGGAAGGTTAAATCACATTGAAATAGCTGTATATTTTCTCTAGCATTTCTTTGTTGGACCCCACACATAAGAAAGAATAAGATGAGTAATAATGGGAAATAAACATTGCATGAAAGAACAGCATTGACATATCACTCCTGACTGGGCTAAGTCAAAGGTTATGGAGATAAGTAAGTCTGAAATAAAATATTATTAAACCAGTTTTTCTTATTCAGTTCTGATTTAAAGGTACATTAGGAAAAATGATTTATCTTCTGTTCAGAAGTAGTAAATCAAATAATTTTAATGGGAAAAAAGGGATAAAAGAGAAAAAATGAGTGACTCAGAGGATAAAAAAGCTATTTGTCAAAACTTAAGCATTAATTCTGTAAACTTTCTTTCCCAGTTGGCTGCTTTCATTACATACTGTCTGGCTGAAAAACAAAGCTATACAGCAAAGCAAGTTTGTGTCATTAAAACTGAACATTATGATAACAGAAATTAATGGGGAGATACAATAATTAAAACAAGTAGAAAGGAGAACTAGCTCTATATTCATACAACTTTTTAAATGGCAAGGCTTAGAGAGAAATGGAAAAACAACTCCTGCCAACTTCATGTCTAACAGAGATTGACTATTTTTCTTTGAGGCTCTTATCAAGTAAGGAGCTCAAAAATATTTTCAATGCATGAATTAATAAAAGAGGATGAGAAGCCACCCCAAGGGAAAAATATGTACATACTGCTGACTGTTAAATTCCAGCATACTGACTAAAGAACTTTAAGAATTTGTTCTTACCCATAAGTTTGCTTATATTTTGAAGCTATCAAGCATGTTTTCAATGTTGCATATGCTTTAAACAATTCTTCCATTATATCACAGGGTTTATGAATACTATCTGAATGCTAAAACAGAGCTCTTTAGTTATCTATCTTGACTCATTATCAACACAGGAAATGCTTTTTATTCAACTATCCACTATAAGTCAAGGAGATAAACCATTGACTCTAAACTCTTATGTTAATCTTTGAGGGGCGTATTGGGTTGTTTTTTGCTCTAAAGTAATTAAACTATAAAGTCAAGAAAAACATAGTAATGCTAATGACTGTTGAACCCAAAAGCAACAGCTAAAATAGCAGGAAAATCAAGAACTTCAAAAACTGCCTTAGAAATAAAGGAAAGAGAATGGAACAAACAGGAAAACATAGCCAAATATGCTAAATATCATTGAAAGAATCAACAATAAAGCAATACAGTGGCACTTGTAACTCGTAACATGAAGGTCAATGGGTTTGGACAAAAGCATTTTCAATGGAATAGAGGGCAATTGTTTTAATCTTATAAAGATTAAAATTTGACAAAAATGAATAATTGCAGACATTTTTATAAAGTAGAGCATTAAATGAAACCTCAGAAATAGGAAAGCCTGCTATGGTAGCACATGCCTATAATCCCAGCATTTGAGAGGCTGAGGCAGGAGGATCATCTGTGTTTGAGACCAGCCTGCAGTATACAATGGGATCCTATCTCAAGAAAAAAAAAGAAAGAAAGAAAATGAAAAAGAAGAAATAGGGCAGATACAGAAGAATATAGGATCAACCAAAGAATATCAATATATTTTGGTAATGTTTCATCTTTTATTATTATATTTTATAGAGAGAAGAGGGGAGGTTAAAAAAGCACTTTGTATTGTGACAGAAATAATCAAGTAAAGAGAGAGAAGATACAGAAGAGAGAATTGATTACCAGAGTAGGAAAATGTTTAAAGTGGTTGTAATTGAAAAGAAAGAAAGAAAACAACCATGATATGGGACAAGCTTAGTGACATGGAAAAAATATGACAAGCGATGTGAAACAGTTTTGATTATCTTTTTTTGCTTCTTGTACTGGGAATCAAACTCAGACTTTGTGCTTACCAGGCAGGTGCCATGCCACTGAGCTATATCCCCAGAAGTTTGGATTATCTTAGAACACAGGAGGAAATCTGATTTTCTCCTGTGAGGAATGTAAGAGAGAAGGAAGGAGATAACAATAACTGCATATCTTCAAATGACAAAATTGCTAAAAGTAAAGCTAGGGGAAAAGGACAGATTCTTGAAAAAAAGAGTAATCTACCTTTGATTCCTTTAGTTCACAGTGCCAAGGTTACATCCAGGTAGAGCTACTCTGCAAGTTCTTAGAAATTAAACATGACACCAGAAGGTTGTGATCAGATCTAAAACTCCAGATTTGGGGCTATTCAGGCAAAAATACTAGCTGAAACACAGCAAAAATGATAGAGAAAAAGAAATCCATAGGAAAACACAGGAAAAGATGAACAAGAATAGAGCTTTAGGAAATCTCTACACTTACTGAATGTGAACAAGTTCAATCAGAGGCCGCAGAATAGAGGCCAAGAAAGCTAAGAATGCTAGAATTGTTACGAGACAGATGAGCTTTAGAGTGGAGCCCAAATTCTAAAGAAATACAGACACAAAGCCAACTGAGGAAAGCCCATTGGATTTAGCAGATGGGGACTCATTTTAAAAAATATTTTTAGTAGACTGATAAAGGTACAGTGCCCAGACTCCATTAAGCAGTAAATGGAAGGAAGTATAAGAAAATAATGGCTTTTAAAAGCCCAGTGTGGGCCATTCGTGGATTGCAGAGGGAGAGAACCAGGCCTCACTAGGAAGCAATCCCTGTCTGGAAACCATATCATTTTCATTGTCTTGTTGGGTTGGGTTTTATTCTCTTCTGTTTTGTTTGATTATGCTAAATCTGATGGCATGAGCAACTCTTTGAAAGATAACTAGACATTATGGTAGCCATTTTGGGTATATTGTTATCTTGTTTCAAAGTCCTTTATTGCATTCACTGTTTTGGTTTTATCGTTTCTATCCTATTCTGTTCTGTTCAATTTTTAATATGTCTGAAGGTATCTGCAGCTGTTCTGAAGACAACAAAAGGCATTATAGTAACCATTGTCGGTTTTGTAAGTTCTTGAAGTCCTGTATCGCTTATACTGGTTTATTTTTATCGGTTTTACTGTTTTATTTTCCTTGGTTTTATCCTCTTTAAAATAAAATAAATTAAAATAAAATAAAATAAAATACAGGAGGTGGTACATGCCTATCATCCTAGTGCTCTGGGAGGCTAAGGAAGGAGGATTCCAAGTTCAAGTACATCCTGGGAGTTGGAAACTAATCTGCTAGGAAAACCTAACCAAAGGCGGTAAACAGAGATTAAAGACAAGACACATAATTTTGAAAGAAAGGGCCAGGGCTACTTGCCTCTCATGGACAAATTGCCCTGAGCCTTTGGCTCACCTTGTTTTTATTCATTTAGACATGGGAGCAAATAATTAGAGTAGCACAAACTCATCTGCTTCCTATTCTCTATATTTACTTCCCTATGTATCTCTCTATATATCATCATGAATTTCACTACCTCCTGTTAAATATGTTTTATTTAAAAGTCACAACTTGAAAATGCATAGTACATTCTTTTCCTCACTTAAACCTAGATGGCATACCTGACAGGCCCACAGAAGAGAGACCATATAGTTTACTACAGGGAGCCCCAGAAAGCATCCAAATAAAAAGCTGAATCTATGATCAGGGAAGTGAAACTTCTCAGGCTAGTTCCCTAGAGAATTACCCATAGGTCGTCTTATACCCTATGTTATATGACTGGGAAAACAGTGTGTCCCTCTCCCTGTAGAATTTGTCCCTAGCCTATGGAGCTAAACATAGTGCTTGCCAAGGAGATTATATTTACATTTGGAAAGTGTTCACTTTTTGAGTAAAAGAGACTCAGAGAAGAAATAAAGGGAGTTTCAATGAGGAACAAATTATTAAAGCATTTCACCCATACAGATAAGACTTCTTACTTAGAAAATCACAAGAGGTCTAAACAGATTTATACATTCCTGATGAAGCTTTTATAAAGAGAGTCTTGGCAAAGGCTCAGACTTCTCCTTACAAAGAAGATACCTATTCCATTCAGTGAAGTAGTCTTTTAGATAAACACATAAAGCAAACTTCTACTAGATAACCATGAAAAACAAACATAAATAATGACCCAAAACCTATTAAATATTTGAAGCATGAAATTGAAAGATTGTGATGAATACAGAAGACAAGTTATGTAACAAGGAATAGGTATGACACAAGGAACAAATAATAATTTAAAACTACAACTTATCTTTAATAAAATGAAGATCATGTGATCTACCTTAAAAAGTAGATTGTCATGAAACTGAAGAATTCATAGAAATATAATTTTTGAAAATTTTAATTATTTTTGTGTGCTATGGCTCTTGCACTCACATTATTCTGTAGCATGGATACTCTCTCAATGAAAACTAGCAGAAAAGTGATATAAAATACAGAAATGAATCTTTCAGAGAGTATCGAAAAGTCACTAAAGCAGTCATGCCACTAGGAACAAAACCTAAACAGATGGGAATCTCACTGACTTGAGCCAAAATTCCTACACAATGAGTTATCCTTAGGAACACTGACCTTTTTTGGGTGCATAGCTGAGGAAACAACAAAACCGAGGTTTTCATAGGCAAGAAACTGTTAAAAATGTTGTCAAAAACTCTAAGTCAAGGAAACAAACAAGGGAATTCAGAGATAAACAGTAACTAGGATCTTTTCAAGATACATGGAACAAATGAATGTAAGAAATTTAAAAGATTTTAGCACGCACATATTTAGCATCTCAGAAAAAGCAGAAGAAAAAGTATTGCTCAAAATAATGATTACTATGATTGTCAACTATTCATCAAATATATCAACCTGTACATTCAGCTGACACTAGGAACCTAAACAGAATGCTAGGTGACAAAGAGTCAAGCCATAATATTTTAAATAAAAGACATTCTTTCATGGAGACCAAGAAAAGTAACTATTATTTTTTAAGAAGCATCATCAAGACTAAGAGTTAACTTCTCAGTACAAAACTAGAACCCTGAAGACGATGCAATAATACCTTTAATTAAAAGAAAACACTTGTCAACTCAAAAAGGTCTACAAAATAAGATAGTATTCCCAGGCACACAAAAACCACAATAAAATAGTATTTCGAGGTGCACAAAAATTCCTCTTCATCAATCCTATTCTACTGGAAAAAAATATTTCAGTCAAAAGAAAATTATTCAATACAGAAAACCACATTTGAAGGAGAAGAAACAAATAGTGATTAAAAGATAATTAAGTAAGTAAATCTAACTGTAGGCAGGTTTACTGTACAAATGCTAATAATGGAAATTGGGTTTAAAATATGTGTAGAATATAAATGCATGAAACTGTAGAAGGAAGATAATTGGAATTGTTTTGGATGTGAGTACTCGGTCATATGAGAAAATATTAATACAAGAATGAATGTTTTAATGTATAGAAAGCCAATAAAAAAGAGTAATCAAATGCATACATCATGAGAAATAGAAGAAAATTTTAAAAATAAAAGATACTTTATACAAAATAAGGCAACAAAAGAACATAAAAGAAGTTGGAAAGATTCTAACTGAATAAAATCTGTGCATAATGGACTAAATACTCCCATTAAGTGGCAAAATTGTCTTACTGAATAAAACTTTGACAGCAACACAATCACAGAAACAAAAGATAGTTCTTGGAAAAAGTACACTTAAATGTGAATACATAGGAAGATCAAAATAAAAATAATGTAGTGTAATAACATGCACATAATACTAAGAACTACAACAGAAGCTGATTTAGTTGTATTAACATAAATCCCTTTGATATTAAGGTCAGAAGCATTTCTAGAGACAAAATAGCACATTTTATTTATTGTGAATCAGAGTGTATATTAGCTTTCTGTTACTGTAGAATAAATTACCACAAGCATCACAGCTTAAAAGCACAGGTATTTTTCTCACAGTTTCCACGGAGCAGGAGTCTAGGAATGGCTCAGGTGAGTTTCCTGCACAGAGGTTTAAAATCCTAGGTGAACTTGTACTCTCATCACATCTGTAACACTGATGAGGAAAAGCTGTCACGGCTTTTGTTTGTCTGGAAAAGGTTTTTAACTGAATAGGGTTTCTGGATTGAGAGGCATTTTATTTTAATTAATGGTGCTGTTTCACTGGCTCCTGACTAGAAAAGAATCTACTTATGCTATTTGTTGACAGAATTCATTTCCTATGGCTGTCTGACCAGGGGGCCTGGCTCCCACGGGCTGCTGGCTGGAGGCTGCCCTCAGACACTATGGGCTACCCAGAACTCATCATGCAGCCCTAACTGTGTAGTACCCAGCATGATGCTTGGCTCCTTTCAGGCCAGAAGGAGAATCCATGTCTACTCTGCTGGAATATGAGCTCAGATACCAAAGTGTAATCGTGGGAGTACCATAGCATTATTTTAGTGCATTCTACAAGCTGTGGGTCCTGCAACAATGAGAGGTCTATAGGGAACATACTACTTGGAGGTGGAAGTCACAGGCGCTATCTGCCTGTTACAGGACTACAAAACTCCATAATGCACCCACAAATATATCTTCACAATTAAAAATAAAAGAACTAAAATGGAAAACAGACAACTCCATAATCACCTAAGATTGTTTTAACCCATATTTCCAGAATCTGGCACCAAAACCACAGGTAGGGAAGATCAATAAAATAGAGACTATAAAGAATAAAATTAATAAACACACTTTTGGACATAATACAGTACTTGATAATAGTAGATCAAGTTTTTTTTAATGGATATATCTTTAAAAATTAGACTTTTGCTAGATCATAAAATAATTTCCAATGACTATGAAAGTATAGAAAATACAAATTGTCCCTTTTATCGAGGCAAATTAAATTATGTAATAATTTATGTGAAATAATATATATGTGATTGTTATACTATAGAAGGGTAAGGGAGAATAGAGTCATTGGAACAAAAGGGCAGAGAGAAGGATTTAGAATGTCTCCTAATGTGCAGAAATAACACATTGCTAGTTACAATCGATTCACAGAAAAACTTAAGTACAAAAGTTAGAGAACATTTTGAATTATATTGAAAAATTACATATGAAAGCTTATAAAATAGAGATGATCCTCCTTGAAGGATATTTACCACTCTGTATATGTTAGAAAGAAAAGGCTGAAAATCAAACCAGTTCATTTCTATTTCAAGATGTAACAGAAAGATCCAACAAACCCAAATAAATTACAAGAGGAAAACAGTAACAGTAAATGTTGAAATTCATATACTAGATAATAATACAATAAAGAGAATAATAAAATTCATAACATACCAGCAAAAATGATGAACAAAAAGAAAATAAAACTATATGCACACAACTACAAATTGCAATGTTGATATAGAGTTTGGAATCCTATGAGAGCAATGACTGCAGCAATTAAAAGACACCACAAAAATTACTTGGAGTTTTAATATTCTTTTTTGATCTGGTTGCTGATTGCATAGGTTTCTATTACAGTTTCACAATAATTCACTGAGTTAGACACTGTTTCTATTTTTTGTTTCATAGATTATGTCTTTCAATAAAATTATTACTTAAAAACAATAATAAAATAATAAAAATGATAACTAAATGAATAAAATGATTGCACTGGAAAGATAATACATGCATAGTTATCATTTTCAGATGTCCTGGTTGCTCACTATAAATTGGCATATGCCTTTACAGTTGAACATTTAAATGACATAGAAATGCCCTGAAAAAAATATCAAGCTGCCCTCTGCAGTTGAGTTCTTAAATGAATCCCTGTGACTCTTGGTCCCCAGGGTGGCACTACAGGGAGGTGGTGGAAGCTTTAGGGGTTGGGATTTGAGAGGAACTCAGGTGATGAGGGGTGTGCCCTGGAAGGGGGTTAGGGGAGCTCAGCTCCTTCCCCTTCCTCTTCTTGTTTCCTGGCCATAAGCGAGCAGTTTGTTCCACATCCTGCTCACCAGTATCACCATTCAGTATGTTCTCAAGAGGTCTAAAGAAATAGTTCGGCCCTCTCTTGAACCAGAACTTTCAAAATTGTGAGTCAAAAGAAACCCTCTGTATTTGTAAGCTAATTATTTCAAGTATTTTGTTGTAGTAACAAGAAACTGACTAATGCCCCCACTAATAAGAAATAAAAATCCTTCTAAGAAATTGAAAGGTCAATCAAAATTTCTTTTTTACATAACCTCCTCAACCACACAGAAAAGTTATCAGGCCCAGTTTTTCAGCCAAGTTTTACCAATCCACCCAAATGCAGTAAGATTTTTAAAGAATAAGTTGAAGGACAAGTCAACTTTTCTCTAATTTATTTTGTTAGTCTAGTAATATTTTAAAAGCAAAATTGGACATACACAGTTAAACACTAAACTCTCTTAGAAAAGTTCATGTAAATTGATGATAAATTAGAAAAAAATATTATCTGTGATGAAAGGAGTTGAAAACCTTCAAAATGAAAATACTCAAATGAATATAAAGAAAGATAAATTTATAAAAATGTGCAAAGCAAAAATTTCTAATAAATTTAAAATTCTAAGCTCCTTGTGAAAATTCTAGGAACGCTGGAGGACAAAATTCAAGTGGTCTGCAAAAGAAAATATGTACCTTCAAAGTTGTAAGTTGATAGGGATATTAAGTAGTAAATATTATTATTTATCTGAACTTTAGTGCTCAGTATGAGTAATTAAGTAGGAGGACAAAATAAATACATTTTCAAAAATTCAATAATTCAGGGTGTTTAACTTTTTAAGAAATAATTCTTGACCTTCCAAAGGAATGAATCCTAGAAAAAGGAAACAAAAACATGTGCCAATATAAAAGATACATTTATATATTCTAATATTTCAGCTTTACAATTGACCAAGGAAACCAACAGTCCAAATTAAAAGAGAGAGTCAAGAAGGGAGATTCATCAGGCAAATGAAAAGTTAAATTTTCTAGCAAATTATATTATAATCAGGTATAGTATTTGACATTAAAATAAAATAGAATGGGCTTGCCCATGACTGTGGGTTTAATCCCCATAACTGGGGGAGAAAATACAAACTAGAGTTAATATGAAGAATTGGAAACCATTAAATATGAAATACACTAACAAACAAACAGATACACACATACATAATCATGCACACAAAGAGGGAAATTCTAGAAATGACATGGTCCTAAAGTGGAACAGACCAAATAATAGCCTGAGATAATATGATGAAACAAATATTTTAAACACTTTGTGGTTTAAGAATGCTTTTCAAGTTTTGCGGGTACTAGCATACTCCCTGTTGTGAGTAATATGCATAACATAGTACCACTGTTAGCACTACTAATTTGCTTCAACATTTAGAATCAACTTATAGCAAAGCACCAAAATCATAATTATAATTACAGAACAGAAATAAGGAAAGAATTCTCATTTCATCTTTTCCATGTTGGGAAATTGACAGAACAGTTTCAATTTGAATCTTCAAGAAGTAACACTAACTCTGTTGTAGTACTTGCAGCTAAAAATAACAATAAATTACAACTCCTCTCAGCAATAGTAATAAAATTAAAAATAACAATAATATGGTAAGGGAAAGTAGGTTGGAAATAAACTAAGTTTATTTATTATATGTCTTATCTTCTCCAGCGGGAAAATGTTATATATTGAAATTCGTGAATTAACTGGGTGTGGTGGTGTATTGCCCATAATACCAGCTGTTCAGAAGGCTGAATCAAAGCAAGAGGATTGCAAGTTCCAGGCCAGCTTGGGCAACTTAACAAGACCTTGTCCCAAAGTAAAAAAATAAAATGAAGACAGAGAACATAGCTTATTAGTAGAACACCTGCCTGGCAATCACTGTGTTTAACCCAGTACTTGAAAAACAAAATCAAGTGACTAGATAATTTTGTATATTTTTCATAGTCATAGTGAACAGCCGTGGAAATAAAACAGATGCTTTCTCAGGAATAGAAATGGAATGAATTTGAAAGAATATATTACTTTATACATTTGACATTGCTTACATCTCTTTTGTGATATGCTGTATAAAATTAATAGAAACAAAATAATTATTACCTATTTTTATTCACTTAGTATTTTCCACTTAATACTTACATCCACTTTGATGTATGTTAAGTTCCTGACTACCTCTGTTTGAGTAATATGAAACTAAGACCCTTCTAAAATAGGTACAAAATTATGTTTTGCCTTTCTACCTTTCTGCAAGTGACTATAATAATACTACTACACCTACAGCTATCTAGTGGTAACCTTAAAATGTCTGTTCTTTATGCCAAATATTCTTTTTTACCCTCTCTCTTTTGTATTAAATTATGCTTACAATTATCTAAACCTGTATTCTGTTATGTCCATTTTACTCTGATCCAGTGATGCACAGAAATCTTGAATGATTTATTCAATTGAAAAGTGGAAAATTCAGGATTGGAAACAGTCTTGATTAGCTCTAGAAGTCAACCTCTTAAATCATATTACTTTTTTAGCTCTGAAAATATCTAAATATCATCAGTTGAGTAGGTATCATTTCAACTTTTATGTTTTCCGGTGTTAACCAAAAATGATGTTCAAAACAGAATGAATGCTAGTCAGGTAGGTCATTTTCAAGAAGATGAAAATCTAAGCACATTTTTACTTATTTTGAATACCTGTTGTTTCTAATGGATGCTTTTTTTTCTTCTTTTTTTCCCCCACAACTATGTTTATTTTTATATTCCACTTAAAGTTCATGTTATTTGTATTTTTCAATGTTTCTATTTATCACACCTCTCTGATTCCATCCTTGGGCAAAAGTTGAACCTACATCCAACAATGGTCATCTCTCCTCATATGTTTACATTTTTAGCTGAAAAAAAAAGAGAAAATATTCACATAAAACATGAAAGCTTCATTCTGCTTATTTGTTAAGATTTGTGACTTTCAAGTTAGGCTGGCCTTGTTTAAATGCCAGTTCTGTTGGTATTACCAGTCTCAGTTTCTCTGTTCACCAGTCATTGGTCCTAACGCTCCATAAGACCTAGCGTGTGAAATTATAAGATAAACAGTTAGTATATAGGGTATGTGTTCAAAATTACAAATCTAACTAATTGCTCTTTTTCTTTTCCTCTGTGGCATGCTGTCAGTATTTGTTGGTGTTCTAAGTATTAATATGTCCAATGGGTATCTTTCATTACTGTTTCTAAATTAGAGGATGTTAGTTTAGCAACTGAGAACAAACATCACAGATCACTGAGGAGCCATGTAAAAAGCTCAGTTAGTATATACCAAATGAATAAAGCTAAACATTTGTTTCCTCTACTTTCCTCTCTCTTTTCCTATATCCCTTTCCATCCCTAGACTGAATGAAATGAGGAAAGAATTTCTCTGTCCCTGAGTTGGCTTTCTTTTAAATAGATTTAGTGGATGTGGGAAACTCCCTTTCCCCAAAGAACCAAATATTCTCAAAGGGTTCTCAATGAACTTTTCAGTTAATGGACCAGAAAACTTGCCCAGTGTGTGCCACCCCATGACACTCCTCAAAGTTGGCTACTCTGTTTCCTGTTTTTTCCTTCCTCACTCCAATCTCCATTATAGCCCTACAGTAAGGCAGAATTTTTTTTAAAAATGACGTAAAATGGAAATTTCTCTTTGTTTTGCATCAAAGAAGATTGGAGAAGTACAATTTCACAATATGAATATAAATTCGTGTTTTGTTTTGTGATTCACTCTTTCAAAAAAATGATAAAAGATCTCCAGACTTTCCACAGAGAACACTTAGACACATGTTATATGATTTTGCTTACGATTTCAGATTTTATGGAATTCTTTTGGTCTGCTTATGGACCTCAGATTTAAAATGCATGGCCTGCTACTGCTTGAAATCAAGTGTTTGTCTTCTGTATTCCCCTTTAGCTACTTTCAGATAAAAAAATATGTAGCACAAGTTATTGCTTTGTATTACAATACTCCATTTCTCTGGAACTGCACAAAGGGCATTTTAATATCTGGCTAATGGACAGAAACCACAAGCAGACTTGATCTAAGGGAGAAGGATATTAGCCATACGTTGCTTGTAATGAGTGCTTCATAGATCTAAATACAGAGTATAGTGCATGCTTGGCATTTGTATTGTAAGCCCATCATGCTGCTCAAATTTACATTTTGGCCTTCTTGCCTCATTTATCTCAGTAGACTTTAAAATATCCTTATGATCTCACATGATAGCCTAAAAATAACTATCAAATAATTTACAGAGAATGCTTACGGGGTATCAGTGAGATTCAGAAGTGACACTGAACTTTGTTCCCTATCTTACAAATCATAGAAAAGTAAAACTGCTTGGCTTGTGTTTTTGTGGTTACGTTGATTTGAGTTTTGTGGGTTTTAGAAGACTTGGTAAAATGTGTTCACAACATTTACTCAATGTGTCAGTATAGGCATATTTGCTTGAATTTTTTATTTGGAGTGCTGTAAGTCTGACCCATGTGGGAGAGAAGATGAGATGAAAATTCCTATAAGAATGGCAGCCAAATCACCTTTCTCTGTGGTTGAAGTACATCAAGATAGCCTCTGAACTTTCCTTATCCAAACATTTCCATCTCATGTATCATAGAGACAGGTTAAAAGAAAGTTGTGTGAACTCTGATCTTATATCACCACATTGTGCAGATTTACCTGAAAATTGGAGTTTAATCCCAGATTAAAAACTAACCAAGTAGACTGGAGGTGTAGCTCAATGATACAGTCAGTCTTGGCCTCACACGTTTAAGGCCCTAGGTTTGATTGCCAGCACCACAAAAGAAATGAAAAAACAAAATAACAGAAACTATCAAAGTGAGTCTGATAGCTCTTGGTTTACCACCTATACAATCAATAATAGAACCTTTAGAAGCTGTGCTTTAAGCATTTTTTAATCCCATCTCAGCAATACACTTTCCATGGAATTATTTCCCAAGGTGATCTCATTTCAATGACCCCATTTTATCTTCCATTAATCCTACAGTTAACTGTTAGACTAGATTATTTTTTTAGAAGTAGACTAAGAACTACTGCTTTAATTTTGACTGAAATTTTCTAAAGATTAATATTTTTAACTTTAAATTATGTTGAGTAAAAGTATCATAAAGGTATTTTATAACCCTATTGTGTCTTTTTTAGGGACATCAGATGATTTATAATATTAAATGGTAGAAAATACGGTAGCGTAGTAACCATATATCTCAGGGAGTTTGGAGGAGGGAAGGCAAATCCCTAAACCCTAGTCTATAAATCAACTACTTTTCATAGTGAAATATTATCAAGAAATTAAAACAGGAATTCCAAATATTTGGCATGCATACTGATTCTGTTTCCCTCTCTCGTGGCAGACATTCTCTAACAGTCAAGACACTTTCTTAAAGAGCTCTGATTTAGTGGCATGGCCCTTTGCAATACACGTTGCCACCATTCATGGACAAAAGTGTTAAGTGAGATGAAACAAACTGAGCATTCCTTAAGTAAGTGGAAGTTTGCAAGTTTATATAGTCCCTATTTTGTGTAAACCAACTCCACTCTGGGGAAAAGAACAGATTGTCTTTTAAAAGTTGATATAAACTTTAAAATAAAGTTTTGTCAGTGTTGACATTAAAACGGAGAACAAAATTAACTAATTGGCTAAAACACAAGGAAATATTAATCACTATGTGTTCTTATAACTGAGGTTATAAATGTGTGCAGAGAAACAATATTTATGTCTGAGTCTGCACATCATACTCAGTATTTGCATGTAACTGGCAATTTTGAATGGCTTCTGTAATTCCCTGTGCATCTAAACTTAGCATGGAAAATGTATCTTTTTGCTAGAATAAATAGGAAGTCTATCATAAATAGATACTGTTAAATTTTTCACATTTTGCTAGAACAACAAAAGAAAAACTGACGGTAGATAAATGACGTAAATCACCATCAATTTTTTTTTGTTAGGGACCAAATATCTCAACTGCTGATTGAATCATGACTATTATCTTTAAAAAACAGAAGTAGACAAGGAAAGAGAGAGAGGGAGGGAGCAAGAAAGAGAAAGAGAGAGAGAGAGAGAAAGGAAGAGAAAAGAAAAAAGAAAGAAAAAGGAAGAAAGAAAGAAAGAAAGAAAGAAAGAAAGAAAAACGAAAGCAAGCATGTGAGCAAGCACAAGCAGATCCACTAGCTTTCTTCCAATAGTGTACTATTTTTGACAGTGTTAAGAATGACCAAGGCAAAAGCCTTTTTATTGCATCCTTGAGGAAAAAAATAGTTTATTTTAAACAAGTGCTTTTAAGTATTTGTCATGCATCAAATCATCCAACTTTATCCAAGAATTTTTAAAACTAAAATAATTGGGAAACTTTTTAAAAAATGATTAGAATATTAGCAGGTTTTTAAAATATATTCCTATAATCAATTTGATGAGGATACATATTTTTCTTAATTTTCTGAGAATTCTCTTACTTCGGTTTTACGGTGCTGGGAATGAAACCCAGGAAAATACTTTCCAGGAAAATGTGCACACTAGGAAAACACACAAACACTGAGCACATCCCAGCTTTAAAGAGAATTATCAATAATTTGTGATAATTTTTGTCAAAATTTTCTTTTCTACAGATGTTGGGATGATCATAGAGATACGCTTTTTAGTGCATTAGTAAATACTGTGAAGTTGATTGCACTACTGATTTGTAATGTTGAATCAATTTTGCATTCCTAAGATGATTTGGTAGGCATGAATTATCTTATTATTTATTTTGCAAGATTTTGTTTTCTAATTATTTACAGTTATAATAATCTGTCCATTTAAGTGTATGTGGATTATTAGTTTGTAGTTTTCTTTGAATAACTTCTTCTAATAGTAGTACCAAAATAAAAAAGTGCTCATAAAATAAAAAAAATAATACTTTCAAGTAACTTCCATAAAGACAGAAAGTATAATACATAGGTTTGCTTTTTTTTTTTTAATGAACTGTATTAGTAACTTAAAGTTCTTTGGATTGAGTTATTTGTTGCACCCTCTGTTTGCACCACATTTTGACCTGCATTCCTGAAATGTATCTTACTTCATGGGTTTACATATGTTTTGTGCAAGACAGTAAATATCAGAAGGGAAAAGAAAATGTGATAATTGTTTTTGATGTTCCAGAACTTTAACCAGCTCTGACACACACTAAAAATGTTAAGGATGTTAATTACATAAAAATTTAAAGAATAACCAGTAACAATTTCCTAGGAGGCAGATACTTTTGATGTATTTGTTGTATCCTCAAATAGATGAGAAATGTGCAATATTCAACTAGAATTCTTAACCCAGACAGAAAAAGTCCTAGATATTTTTGATAAATGATTAGTATGACAACCAAACCATTAATTGTGCAATAATTATTTATTCATTGGGAGCAACAATGTGCAGTGCACATTAATGTTCCAGGTCAATGGGGGACAGTTTTATTCTTTCTCTTGCACTGAGCTATAGAGCTATATTTTCTTAGAATATCATTGACATATAAGATGCTCCATCTCCCTGCCCCACCAAGATGGATTATTGTAGGATTTACTTGTCAGGCTGTGAAATGACCCACAGCATTAACCAGTCCAAGTGACAATTTTTGAAGCGGCCTCATTGCCTTCAGTGTGAGTTGTGATAAATCACTGCTTGATATTTCATTGCTTTTTTTCCTTAAAATGGTATTCTAACACTCAAAATGCACAGATATACACATGCTCAGAAGAATAACATACACAAGAAAGGGTTTGATAAGCAGAACAAATAGGACGTAATAGGACAATAAGATCACCACAGAAAATTACAAATGAAGTAGAGAGATAATTAAGGCAAAATCAAATCAAGTGAAAATAAACACAAGGAATCAGGTGATCTATATTAAAAATCCAGGAATTGGCCATGCTGGGCTGGAAGGAGCCCACCAAGAAGCCAACTAGCCAGTCTTTCTGGTAAGCTGTGCAAGTCATGCGGGTCCACAGGAAGAGACAAGTCAGCTAGCACCTCCCATAAGCCTATAGGCAAAGGGACTGAGAATCAACACCCCCACACCCACCAAGCAACAGGCTGGTTTGGAGGCAGACTGAGTTGATAGCAACTAAGTTACAAAAAGCAATTGAACGCTTGTATTGTTTGCTTCATTTTGCAGGCCTGGGACCAGCGGTTTGAATATCTACTGGGATAATAACAATATGCAATATAGCAAATATGGGAGATGTTCTTCTGTCTTGTCTTTGAAATCCAAAATTGTTCCCACTGTTTTGATTTGTTCCGATTAATTGTTTTGATTTATTCAATTTTCTGTTTTGATTGGTTTTATTCTGCTTTGTTTTAGTTTGATTTTGCTATGTCTGATGGAATGGACAACTATTGTGAAGATAGCAAGATATACTATGGTAGCCATTTGTTGTTTTCCTGGTATCCTGCTTTGAAGTTCCATACCAGTTTCACTGCTTTGTTTTGATTGGCTTTATTCTGTTTTGTTTTGTTGGATTTTATTATCTTTAAAATAAAATAAAAATAAAAATCCAATGCCCTCAGTTGTAATCTTAACTATATTTGTATATTGGCTTTTCCAGTGAGCACTCATTTAAAAGTTAGTTATCAAACCTCCTCACTGTTTATCACAGAGATGACCAGATTTGTACAGCAACATTAGACATATAATCACTTCATGTTTAGTAGCAGCCTATAGCAAATTCAAAAAGTATCAGATCAGTTGTTTTTTTTCATTTGAAATTTATGGCACTAACTATATGCATAAAGTACATATGGAAATGTTAATGTGTCTGTGTGTGATAGTGATATATTCATTTAATATTTACAAATGTTAGTTTATAGATGCCACATATAAATGCAGACATTGAACCAAGTAAGTAATTCATCAGAATATTTATCATAAGTTTAGCAAAGACATACTGGAACAATATAGAAAATATAAACAAAACCAGAAAACAATGAGAAGGACAAATGGTAAGAATATTGGCCACAAGAATTAAAAGACGTTAGGAAAGAACTCAGAAGTATCCTTCAACTTGAACCAACTAAAAATCTTAAAAAAGTAATGGTGTAATGTAGAAAAAAAGCCCTAGGCCTGGGGCAAAAATTACCTAGGTTTAGATGTTAAATTCACCACTTAGAAATTGTAAAACCATTCACAGTTTGCTTTTCTAATCCATTTAATAAGGAATGGTTTGAGTAAAATAATATATAGGTAAGATATTTATAAACCATAAGGTATGCGACAAATGAAAGACATAGAAATATATTTCAGAAGCTTAGTGGAAGAATTCCAGGATCACTATGTCTCACTCATCCATCCCCTGCTTATCACCATATAAAAGTGATAAAGCTAGTTACATAATCACTTATTCTGTTAAATTTCTCTTCTGTTATCTTTAGAGTGTGAGTAGCACAAATCATAATTAGATGAAATAAATAATGTGAGACAGAGACTCATATCTGGTATAATAAGTACTCAATACATCCTAGTTATTGTTAGTCACTTTATTTAATCTGTTAATAAATAAGATGTGTTTCATTGTTTCTGCATAAATTCAGTCTTCTCTGTGATAAACAATGAAGGAATCTGGCAATTAACTTCAAAATGGGTGCTCTTTTTAAAAAGTCAATTTTGTAATATAGCTAAGATTAGGACTGAGGACATTTAGGAAGAAGCGCACTGTATTTTTACAAAGTATCTGGTTATTCTTTTTATTTTGTTTTTTGGTGATAATTGCTTTGCTGGATTATGACTTAACTCACCTTCCAACTCATTTGCTATTTTTCTATTTTGACTGAGTAATTTTTGATTAGAAAACACCATAATTGACCAGTATTTAGCTCAAACATCAAAAAGTACAAAGGTTAGCAATGGGTCTCCATCCTTCCTCTGACCTTGGGAAGGAAACAGAGAAAATGGAGAAGAAACGATCCATGCACAAGGTGGGGAACTTCAGGAGCAGACATGCAATTGTGCAATTTATTCATGCTTTCCCATTTTAAACCTTTTTGTGCTACATTAATAAAATATCTGAGATGGGATAAGCTTATTGAGAACAGAAATAAATTTCTCAAAGTTCTGGAGGCTGGGAAGTCGTAGATTGAGATGCTGGTATTTGGTGCCTGGTGACAGACTTCTTGCTGCATTTCATATTTAAAGGAACAAGCTAGCAGCATGCTACGCATGGTCTCATTTACAAGGGTCTTAATCTCAGACTCTTGGAAGGCATTGTCAAGGCATGACCACCTCTTCACATTCCCACCTCTCAAAAATACACCTGAAAACACTTGAAATTTGTAGGGGGCACCTTCATAGCCTAATAGTCCCCTACTTGGGACACTGATGGTTCTCTTAGATTTCACTTTACTCAAGCTGGTCTTATGAGCCAGGTGTCTAGAATAGGGTAGATAGAAAAAAAAAAGTAAGGTCAACAGCCTTGTGTAATGAGAACCATGTGCTGACTGTGTATCTGACTAGGTTTCCACTCTATGATCCATTGACCCTACAGTCATTTATGTTGCATACATGTTGTTCTCCTTGGCAACTGTCACACGCACACACATGCATCTGGGCACAGCCACAAACACGCGTGCCCTCACATGCATAAGCCTAAAGAGTTAAGTGGACTTGATGCTGTTTCACCAGTAGCCCCTTTCCATAAGAAAGTTTTTAATAATATGAGACAAACTCAGTTAACTTTGTTCTATTCTGACAACTTGACACATAATAGGCAGCAAATCAGATGACCTCTTTATTTAAATGAACCACTAGTGTACTTCAACTTTTTATACATATGATCATTATCATTCCATTTAAGATTGACACATTTCACTTTTCATTTCCAACTCAGTCCTATTCTTTAGAAACATACACAGGAGCTATTAAACACCAAGAGAAGTAAACTAAAATTAGTCTCCCAAGGAAAGGGTTTATGTTAAAGAACCATGAAGCCACTGTGGTTTATACAATAACTATATATTTTTTTCAGCATGTTTTTAAAAAATATCAAAGTGCGGAATACTTTTCTTTAGGTTTTCATATTCTCATGCAATACAATCATTGAGCTGTGAATGACTTATTTATCAGTCCATTAGCAAGCTTCAATTGAATTGCAAGCAGTTATGTCCTTGATAGGCACAGAATTTTCATGTTCAAGTGTTCTAGCCCTTATATTAAAAAAACAAGATATTTTTAAAAAGTATTTTAGAGTTAAGTATTTTAAATAAAAAGTTAAAATAAAACATTTTAAAAATATGTAAGACGCACCTAGAACTAAGCCAATTCAGTGCTACAAGTTTTCTATTAACCACAAAGAGAATCATAAAATGATAATTGATGAACCCAACCTCAGATGTTTCTACTCTACTCTAGCTTCAAACTTAATAGCATTTATTAAAGGTAAAAGCAGATGCAAATTTCAAGTATGCTATTCTTCCTGCTTGCAAGACAAAAGGTCATTTTCTCTTTATAAACTTACAGTGAATAGGAAGAGTTAACATTTATACAGTACTTGATTAAAGCCAGACACTACTATAGCTACTTTACATGCATTATGTTACTTGATTTGAACTAAAATTCCTGTGACAGAGATGTTGCTATCATCCTTATTTTGCAGGCTAGAAAAATAAAGTATACAGGTTTAGGTAACTTTCCAAACAATTTTCAAAGATTACAAATCAGGATTTGAATGAAGTCTCAGATATCAGAACTCATACCCCTAGCTGATACCTCCATGAATTAGATTGTACTTTTATTGATTTTTTAAAGAATAAGTAAACTTGGCACTCAATTTTCATATTTTGTTGTTTTTGCTGTCTCCCTTTCTATTTTCTTGCCTTTCTTCTTTGTTTCTTTCTTCCATTTCTGTTACTTTTTTCACCTTCTTGATTTTACTTTTCTTTTATTCTTCCTCCTGTTTCTCCTTTTGCTCCATTAATTTGATCTTAAATCATGCAACACTTTTCTCACGTTCCTTTCCTTCTTTCCTCCTTTTTCTCATTCTCACCCATTCTCATTTCCCTTCTTTTCCTTCCTTTCTCTCTTTCTTTTCTCTGACCTTGTTTCTTCCTTTGATTCTACCTACTTTCCTTTCTTGGCCTTTGCTTCTTACCCTTTCCCCTCATTGTTTCTTCCTCCTTCCTCCTTTTCTTGATAGTATAGCAGAAGAAATCAGGGTGGGTTATAATCTCTGAAGTCAGATATTCTGCAATTGACATAAGGTCCGATATTTCACCATTGTGTGGTTTTCAATAAACTCTTTTAATTATTTTTTCTTAGTTTTTATTTTTTTATTAGTACATGTTTGTATGCCATAATGATTGTATTTATTGTGGGAAGTTAGTACATGTATATATAACACATATCAATTACTTTTTTCACTCTCTTTCCCTCCTCTCCTTTCCCCTCCCCCATCTCTTCTCCTTTCCATTTGAAAAAGATCTATTTCTTACATTCTCCTACCTTTTATTTTGCTCTTCATTTGTCCTTTGGGTTTCTCATGTAAAGAAAACCATACAATATTGAAGTTTGTGTATCTGATATATTTCACTTAATATTATAGTCTCAAGCTGTATCCATTTTTCTACAAATGACTCAAATTTATCCTTCTTTCTGGCAGAGTAGTATTGTCTTATATATAAATACTACATTTTCTTTACCCATTCATCTGTTGATACACATATAGGCTGCTTTTAAAATTTAGTTATTATGAATTGAACATAGATATTCACGTATCAGTGTAATATGATGCCTTTAACTCTTTCAGGACAACACTCAGAAGGGGAATACCTCAGTCAAAGATCAAATGGAATTTCCACTTTTTGAGGAATCTCCATAATAATTTGCATATTGGCTTTACTAGTTTATACATTCCCACCAGCAGTGTACAAGGGTTCCTTTTCCACACAGCTTTAGCAGCACTTGTTATTATATGGTTTCTTTATGATGATCATTCTTTCTTAAAATTGAATCTTAGTATTGTTTTAATTTTGTATTTCTCTAATGCCCAGCAAGTCCAGTGATATTGAATGTTTTTTGTGCATTTATTGATCATTTGTACTTTTTCTCCTGAGAAATGTTTATTCATTTCACTTGCCCATTTTTTATTGGGTCTCTTATTTTGGGAGGTATAATTTTTGATTACATTTTTTGACTACAATTTTAATTCTAACTGTCACTTCTTCATTTAGAAAATGGGACCACCACAATAGGAGTTTTCGGGAAAATTTGGAAATCCTTGCATGTAACCTGCCACATAGGAACCCCTGGAAACACTCCAGTGCTTATATTGTTCTCTGAACTGGAAACCTTACTCAGAGATACCTCAGGACAATAGATGCTTTTGTAACTACTCTAGACAGGAGCAGAATGGTTCAAAGAAAGCATCTTTGTGGAAAAGACACTGATATGAAAGGAAAGGAATGATTTTGAGAAAGTCTACCCCTGAAGTTCTGTTTCATGTTTGAGTAAACTGTGATAAGAACAAAAATGAAATTTACAAGTTATAAAGAAAAGTGAAGTCAGAATGTTGCTGATATTTAAGAACTTTCTAGTACCCAAAGTAAAATGTCTCTTCATATACTCTTTGGTTTTTTTTCTAGCATCTAAGCCCAGCATTCACTGAATCATAAAAGTTGTTAGGAAGATATTACTTACAAGCAACAGTCAAGAGAGCTCAAATGACTTGTTCAATAGTAATAGATAGGAATGTTGCTTGAGTCATATAGAATTGGGCCAAATGTTGAAATAAGAGAATAAGAGGATGCTGGGAAACTGAATGAGGTTTTGACTGATGACTACCTAGTGCCTACTATCTGTATGCATCATTTCAAGAGATGATACACAATGTCTGTTTCCCTTGTAAAGGAATGTGGTTTATTTTTGTATTCATTGTTCATTCTTCTCCCTTTATTTTGAGGGATATTCCCTTTCTACAGTGTGTAAATTCTTTTACATTTCTCAACAGCTAAGATTCCCCCATTTGTATATTACATTCGAATATCACAAACTTACACTGAAGCTATTTGTTTACTCTTTTATTTGTGTCTACAAGGATTCCTATATGAATACTTGTTGGTTCTCTCCATGAAAGGGCAGCATCCATTTATCAGCATTTTTAATTAGCTTGTGCCTCACTGTGAGTTAAATGAAAGAATCATAAAATAACTAAATGCAAAAGCAAATAAAAAGTGAGAGAACACAGAATACCAACTAAGCCCACAATCAAGTTCTAGATTCCTATGATACTTATTCTTATAGTTCCCATTTTTTATAAATGGCAGTAAGAAGAATGACAAGATGTAATGATATTTCAAGGCAATCTTATTAACTTTCTTACATGTTCCTTCAAAAAGCCTACTACATCAGATTTATACACTCTACTAAAAGACCATCTCCAATATAAAATAATGTTTGTCACTGATATGGTTAGGGTCCTGTGCCACACCAAGTCTAATGTAAACATAACATGGACACCGCTGAGTCTGGCATTTGTGATTGGTTTGTTATCTAACACAGGGATTGCTGATGTAAGTGCTGCACTGGCCCAGGGGTGGAGCTGACATACAGTATAAGGGTGAGAAGGTGTGTTCTCTCTCTTGCAGGTTCACACCTTGCTGTTTGGTGGCCACCATTAATGGCTGCCCCACCACACCACCCTGCCTTGTAGCCAGCTGAATATGGACTGAAATCATCAAGAACAGTAAGAAATAGATCTTTTCTTGCCTAATTTTGGGCATCAGGTATTTTGTCTAAGCAATGAGAGAAAAGTAACCAAGATAAAATTTGGGACCAGGAGTGGGGTCATTGCTGTGACTATTCCTGATCATGTGGCTCAAGAGCCTTTGGAAATGGCTTGTGGGAAGAGTTTGAAAAGGTTCAGAGCTGTCACCTGAAAGAGTGGTGCTGGAACAGCTTAGGCTGTTCTGTATGGGAGATTCTGGTCAAAGCTCAGAAGACCAGAAGCTTGATATAGAGTCTGCCGGTAAAGACCAGGCTAGGGAGGTTTCTGCTGAGAAGAAGGATGCATTGGTTGTTGGACTCCACACATTGTGTGTTACAGCTTGGCAGAAAGTTTGTCTGCACTTTGCTCATGCCCAGAGACTTTGTCTGAGACTGAGATTAAGGGCAACAGACTGATTAATCTGACAAAGGAAATTTCAAGGCAGTCAAATACTGAAGTGGTGGCATGGCTATTGTTGGGGGCTTTAGTGAGATCTATGTTGTGAATCAAGAGCAAATACCCCAGCAGGATGATTTAAATCATTGTGAGTTTTACCAGGAGGCTGTGGACTGTAATGATAGAGCTGAGACTTCAATTGCTGAGAAGGAACAGAAAAATAAAAAACATGGCCTGGGACCATCCAGAAAAGCAGTGGGTCTCTACCTTTTGCAGCCTCAAGTCAGCAAAGGTGAACAAGTTTGCTCAGAGGAAAAGCCACAGGGCACCATGTCCCAGAGTAGTGACAGAAGACACAGGAGTTTCCAAAATGGCGGCAGCTGCACCAGATTCCAGAATGGTGGTGGCATAGACAAGCTTTTCCTCATAATCAAGTTCAGAGAGCTCAACAATCCAGGTACTCAACTCCTACAGCCAAGAGAGAGGAAAGCCTGGCTACTGCTCCAGCTGGCGGTGGACCTTGGAGGCATCCATGCATCACTGGTTTTAAGTGCAAAGCAACTGCACTTGTTCTAAGAATAAGGCAGCTTCTGGCCCCATCTGCAGAGGGCAACATGTAAAGATGTAAGGGTGAAGCCAAGGGTGCAGTGGAAAACTCAGAAGTTTGGAAAAGCCAGGAATATGGATCATCCAAGAAAACCTGCAAGAATTAATCAGAATGGGCCTAAGAGAGAAGTTATGGGAGTTAAAACCCCTAAAAGTGCCATGGGGGTGGAGTCATTCAAGTCTTTTGGAGCTTCAGATGCTGAGCATGAAACTCTAAGACTTAATGTTTGCACTGCTGGGTTTTGGACTTGCTTTGGTTCCAATACTTTGTATTTCCTTGTTTGTAACTTTTGGAATGGTAATGTTTATCTTGTGCCTTTACATGTTGGAAGTGTTTAACCTTGTTTCCATTTGTACAGGGAGTTACAAGTAAGAGTTTGCCATAGCTCTCTGAGGAGATTTGGAACTTGGACTTTTCAGTAATCCCGAAACTGTTAGGACTGTGGCAACTCTTGAAATTGAACTAAATGTCTTTTGTATAAAGGATGTACATGAGTCCTTGGGGGACAAGTGGTGGAATATTATGGTTATGGTCCTGTGGTCCCATCAAGTCTCATGTAATCATGACATGGATGTGGCTGAGTCTGACATTCATGATTGGTTTGTTGTCTAACACTGGAATTGGTGATGTGAGTGCTGCATCCACCCAGGGGTGGAGCTGACATACAGTGTAAGGGTGAGAAGAAGATGTGTTCTCTCTCTTGTGCGTTCACACCTTGATGTTTTGGCGGTGGCCAAGAATGGTTGCCCTGCCACACTGCCCTGCCTTGCGGTCAGCTGAATATGGACTGAAACCTTCAAGAACTGTAAGAAATAAACCTTCCCTTCCCTAATTTTGGACATCAGGTATTTTGTCTCAGCAATGGGAAAAAAGTAACCAAGACAGGCACCAAATAAAATCTTTTTAAACATTTTGGTGATTTTTAGAGAATAGCAAATATGTATTGTTCTGCAAATACAGTACCCACTTATGGTTCACAATTGAAAAGAAAAACTAAAATAATTTAATCTAAATGGAATAAATTCTATGTTGCCTTATTTTTATAATGTGTGAAAACTGCATGACCATTTTAATAAGCATAGAATATTTATTAGTCTACATAATTGTTTTGCATAGCCATTGTATTTCTCAGAAAATTCACATGTTAAAAGCTAAACAAATTATAGCATCATTATCCTCACACCTGATATCAAGGTAATAAAAGAAATTATTTGATTATGCCACATAAAGGCCATGTAGTGATAATAAGAATTTAATTCTTCACTTCTCTGTTGTTTTAGCTAGATCACTGAAGTCTGTGAGTAATTAATCTAAATTATTTCATTTTATTACTAACAACAAAAGAATGAGGAAATACTAGAAATTTGTATTTTTCAATTATCGAGTCTTTCAAATCTTTTATCTAACATTTTACTTTATATATATGGTTCTTTGTACATGAACCTTCTCTTGCTCTCAGAGTATATCATTCCAGGTTTGCTTTTATAGAAATATTAGGTCCTGTGTCTGGCTGAGGAGGAATTTCTACATTAGCACACAATTTAGTTACATGTCTTTTAGCAGAAAATATTACTTTTTTTCTTTAGCCTATTAAATGTGATCTAATGCTTCTTAACTGTAGTAATAAAGTTCATTTTGGCTGCATTCTAGGAAGTAAAAGGAATAATTGGTAACTCTCTGCCAGGATTTCCTTTTTTTTTAAATAGTTTGGAATGTGAGCTAATGGTCTCTTAGTTCATGCTGTATTGTCCCTTGCTGGTTCTTTTTCTGAAGTCATACATTAGCATCTCTTAGCACCATGGTCCCTGGAGTTGTTAATTTCTCATCTCTTAGGCATTTGTAGATCCAAAGTGTTTTGCCACTAAGCAATATATACCAGCTTCCAGAGCTTTTCTTCCTGGCTAAATTCATTCTATGCATACAAATCAGTGCTAAGGGCAGCTGCTTGATCCATCTCATCAAACACAAAGTCAGTACCAAATATCCTTTTGCCCTAGTTTCTTGACACAAATAATTCTGCTTATGTCTTCATTGAAAAATAAAGTAGGTTTTCATGATTGAATCTCATTTTTAAATGTCAAATTTATTAAACATGCTATTAAGTTCAAATTCATTTTTTCCTCATTAGTGTGCCAATGAACAACTAATTTAGTAATTCACTTAATCTACAGTTGATGTTCAAATAATATAATATTTTTGGAACTTTAAGCCAAATTATGAAAGGAAAATCATATATATACTTATATATATACACAAATATGTACATATATACATATATAATGTGATATGTTGCTTATTGATGAGGATAAATTTTGAGAAACCCATTATTAGTCAATTTTGTCACTGTGCTAGCATTACAGAATGTACCTAGACAAGTCTACATGATATTGCATACTACATTTAGGCTATGTAATATGAAGGTGTCATGTTGCATACTGAAACTGGACCTAAGATGAACCAAACAGTGTAAGATTAAGTCAAACCCAAGAGAAGATGAGGCAATCCAGAGACTCAGTAAACAATGAATGTAGGATGCTGCAGCTGTTGTAACAAGTTTTATAATAAAGTTTTTAAAATAGGAGTAAACTAAAATAATCATAAAAATATAATATAGTAAATTCATAGATAAAAACGTAATTGTTCGTTATTAATTACTGAAAGTAACTGTATATGCTATACTTTTATAAATAACAGTACAGTAGGTTTGTTTGTACAAGTATCATCACGAACATGTGAATAATACATTGTGTTCCAACACTGCAGTTGCTCCAGTGTCACTAGGCTACAAAATTTTTTCATTTCCACTATAATCTTATAAAACCCCTTTCTTGTGTCCCAACTTACATGTGATCATCTTGAACTGAAAAATTATTGTGTAGTGTGTGACTATATTTTCAAAACAGGTGTGTGTGAGAGAAAATGGTCTTTCTGATCAGAATTGCATTGTGTTATCCTTATTTTTTGCATACATTGATTTTTGTGAGTTGTTATAAAAATGGACTCAGATATATTTTTTATGCTCGGTTCAAAGTTGTGTTAGTGAAGTGAATCAATATTGAAATTATGCTACAGAGAAAGTTGGTTCTAGAAATGGAAGCAGGAGACCTGGTTCTGATCTTCATCAGTAAGGTTCCTTTTTTCCATTTAAAAGGTGTGCATTTAAAAGAAGACCCAGACTAGTTTTTCTCAAAGTATGGTTCCCGATTTCTGTAATGATCTTCAAGTCACTGCAAGGTCAAAGTTCGTTTTGAAATAGCACTAAGACGTTATTCTCCCTCCCACTCTCACTGTCTTAGTTACTTTTTACTCATTGCTCAGACAAAATACCTGATGCCCAACATTAGGGAGGAAAAGGTTTATTTCTTACAGTTTCTGGGGAGTTTCAGTCCACACTCAGTTGGCTCCAGGGCAGCATGGAATGGCAAGGGCCACCATTCATCGTGGCCACCAAACAGCAAGGCACACGAACCCAGCAAGAGAGAGGGCAAAAGAGGGAAGACACATGTTCCTCCTGCCTTTACACAGTATGTCGGTTCCACCCCTGGGTGGGTATAGCACTCACATCACCAGTCCCAGCACTAGACAACAAACCAATCACAAATGCCAGACTCAGCCCCATCCAAATTAGATGAGGCCTTGGGAGGGGGGCACAGATTAAACCAATACACTCACCATCTCATCATGGACAGTAACCTGTAAGTACAGGAAGAATAAATGCAGAGGCTATATGAAAAATGATGATACTATCTTTATGATAGTAAAGGAATATGAGTTTGTGTATTCTGTGCTTGTTTAACTTTTACTGGAAAACTAAGAGATATACATTTAGCATGACAATAAGAGATCTTTTCTTACATGTTTTCCTGTAAAACTAGAGAAAATTATAAAAGACTCACAAGACCAAAAGCACCATTTAGAGGTTTTCAGGATAAGACAAAGACCAGATGAAGAAATATATACTTAAGAAAATATATGAAAATTTAGTAAGAAGTTTATCTATGATATCTGAACTAAATTGCTTCCTTTCTTCTTTCACTCCTGCCCTCAAGCTCAGGGAGAAGGAAACTACTCCTGACTGTTACAACCCAAAGCATACAATTCCCTCTTCCCTCCACTGTCAGCCACAGGAATTTCTTCCTGATCTTAGCAAGACTTCACTATTTCTTGTCCTGCCCCAGGTGCCCATTGCTGAAATTAAATTCTAGGTGATGTTGAACAAGAAGTGAAGGATACTTTTTTCTGTCCACCCCCAGCTCTTCTGGAAAGTAATCTTTGTTTCATACATAGCAGTCCTGAGAATTCCAGGCCCTAACAGCTCTTCCTTTGACTCCTCAGGCAGTGATTGTAAGTTTAAGATGCAAGCTAAGAAAATCTCAGGGTTCTGCACCTCCCAAACTATCCTCACCAGCCTCACTCACTCTCTGAAGCTTCTCTGAGGAAGCAGCACATTGTTAAAAGCTTGATGTTGTCCCCACCTGGAGCAGCAACCTCATGGCTCAGAGATTTTGTCTGAAGTGGCAACTAAACTTTAAAATATGTGTATACTGTTTTTATAAAAGAAACTACCATTTGAAACATATTGTAGAGCTTTTTAAAGGCAGGAGCACTCTCCAGTATAGTGGGAGTGGCAGTGAAAGGCAAATGAGAAGACATATGTGGTTCCAATGGATGTACAGCAGCTACTGTAGGCCAGTCAATTAGCAAGACAGCAGAAAAAGAAGATGGCTTGGAGTAGTCCTACTTCTTTCAGAAAAATAAATCAAACATTGAAATTAGTAACTATTCCTTTGAAGGAACCATAATTAGTTTGGATTATTTTGAAGAATTCATGCCCAGGACTTTAATGAAAATAATAAAGGAAGTATAGAGAATCAGTAGAGTTTAACAGATAGGTATCTTCAAAGAAGGCTGGAAGGAAGCCATCTGCTGGTCTCAGGGAGACTCCTAACAACCCATTCTTCTCTGAGATCAACATCATGGATTGAACTCCACTAGGTTGGAGCACTGGAAAAATTCACTAATATAATACAGTCAGTCTCCAAAGAAACAACCAAATGATAATAACAAGCTGTAGTTAAGTGGAATAATACCCAGAGTTACTACATTGTCTAAAATGCCCCATTTCTAACAAAAATTACAAATGTATGAAAGATGAAAAAATTCTTTCATTTTAGAAATATGAAAGTATGACATATACACTAGGAAAGGAAAGAAAACAGAGATGGTATTATGTTTTGTGTGTGGATGTTCTCCTAAAACTCCATGCAGTTATGGGAGCAGGCTTCTAGAGTTTGTGAATGATTCATGGGTCCAATGCTGGCATTAGGGGTGTGTGTGCTACACCCAAGTGGAGGTGGCCTACATCCTGGCACTTCTCCCCTTTTGGCTTTTGTTGTTTTTGCTATTTTCCACAGCCACGAATGGTTGCCCATGTGTCATGCCACCCTGCCTTGGAGTCAGCAGATTATAGACTGAAACCTCCACAAACTCTAAGCTAAATAAACCTTTCCTTCCTTAATTTGGGCTTCAGGTGTTTCATCTCAGCAACAAAAGAAAAGTAACCAAGACAGAATTTGGTACCAGAGAAGTGGGGTCATTGCTGTGACAGTACCTGACCATGTGGTTCTAAGGCCTTTGGGAATGGCTTGTGGGAAAAGTTTGGAATGGTTCACAGATGTCCCCTGAAAGAGTAGAGATGGAACCCCTTAGGCTGCTCTATGTGGGAGATTCTGGTCAGAGATCAAAAGACCAGAAGGCTGACAGAAATCTTGCTGGTAAAGACCAGGCTAGAGAGGTTTCTGCTGGGAAGAAGGATGGCACTTGTTGTTGGATTTCAGATGATGTGCATTACAATTTAGCAGAAAGCTTGTCTGCATTTTGTTCATGTTCAGAGACTTTGCCTAAGACAGAGATTAAGGGTGGCAGACTAATTAATCTAGGAAAAGGAATTTCAAGGCAGTCTAATGTTGATGTGGTGGCATGACTATTGGTGGGGGGCTTTTAACCAGATTTATGGTGAGAATCAAGAGCACATAGCCCAGCAGAACGATTTAAAATTTTATGAGTTTGGCCAGAAAGGAAGCTCCAGCAAAGCTATGGACTGCAAAGATAGAGCTGAGAAGATGTTGGCTGCTGTGAAGGAACAGGAGAACATAAAAGATGGCTTGAGGGCATCACAAGAAGCAGCAAGTCTTCATCCTCTGCAGCTTCAAAACAGCAAACATGAAAAACATTGCTTTGAGGGGAAAGACACAGAAAAGAAACAGTACATGAGGGACAGAGAGCAGCAAAAATCAAGGAAGCAAGCAGCAAAGTACAAAGACAGGAAGTGACAATAGCTACCCTATTTCTGTCTCTTAAGGTTAAATACCAGGGTGGGATACCTTTAATCCTAACCTTGCACCACAAATCAATCCCATCATCACACTCTGTAGATCCAGCCACTCCAAAAAACCAAACCCATAAAAACACAAGCCCTTGGGAGGACATCTAGACACAAACTGTAACAAAAATCTACAGAAAATTTGAAATGGTTATATCAATCAGTAAAAATGACATTAAAACAAAAATATCACTAGAGATAAACAGGGATGTTTTACAATGATAAAAGAATTAATCCATCAATAAATTACATCCATTATAAACACATGTTCACCTGATTTTGTTGAGAAATTAAAGATGATCTAAACAACTGTGCACACTTTGCTCTTGGGTTTCTGATTGTTAAGACCATCTTCAAAATGTTAACATGCAAACTAATCTGCCGATTCAGCAAAAGCTCACTCAGAAAACCAGTTTATTTCTTTATGCAGAGAGAACAAATTCTTAAATTTAGTTGCACCTGCAAATGTCCCATAGTGGTTAAAACAGTGCTGAAAAAACTAGACTCACACTTAGTAATTTTTTAAGAAGTATACCATAGAATGTTAATACAGTATAATATTGCTATGAACATTTTGAATCTAAAATTTCTAGAATCAACAAAATCTAGAACTTACAGTTTAATAATATAAGTAATCCAAACAACAGCACACAAAGAATTTGAAAAGTTATTTCTGTAAATGTCCCATAACCATATGAAATGATTGTCCAAATTATTAGAATGCAAGTCAAACATCAATGAGATGTAGCTTCACACAACTAACATGGGCAGATTCAAACAGTTAGATAATAACCAGTTTTGCTGAGGATGTAGAGAAATAGGAAGTCTTATACATTGCTGATTAGAAGATGCAATGGTGTAGCAGTTTAGAAAAACATTCTGGCCATTTCTCAAATGATTAATATAAAGTTTCCATGTTACTCAACAACTGCACTCTGGGCCATGTGCTCAATGGACATAAAAGCTTAACCACACAAAAGTTAATACATCAATGATTATCATCACACTACAATTAATAGCTCAAAGACACAAATGACAAACATTTCATCAATATACAAAAGGATAAGCAAAATATGGTATTATCATATAGTGGAATATTACTTGGTCATAAAATGAATGGAAATGCTAACACCATACTGTAACATGAACAAACCTTGAAAATATTATGCTAGGTGAAAAAAACCAGTCAAAAAATACCACGTGATACATAATTCCATACATGTGGAAACCTATAATTGTGAAATCTATGTATAGTGGCATAAAGGGGATTAGTGGGCACTCAGTACTAAAGATAGGCAGGTGGTGCTGGCAAATAGGTCATGTTTTGACAGCTAAATCATATGAAATTTATTTCTGAGGCAACAAATATTCTATGAACAACTGTGGTGATGATGTTCCATATCTATAAATATTCTTAACAGCATCAACTTTTAAATTGAAATATTTGGGTTGTTTCCAAGATTTAACCAGTGTTAATCTGCTATTATTTTGTTTGGAAACTCTGTATCATCATTTTTTTTGTTTTTAAAATTTTTAAAAAAGTTCCATTTCACTGAAATATTATGTGGTATGTGAATTATATCCCAATAAATGGTTAACATTTTTCTAATGTATGGATATTTGGAGATGTAAACTATGAAGAAATCCTCTTTGGGTTCTTCAATAATGTGAAAGAATTCAAAAGAATCCTGTGTCCAAAATGTCTATGAATCACTGACCTAAATAATAATGAGCCCTGAAAACTTTAGTATGAATTCTGTGAATTTTGGTAATCTTAAACATTATACTGCTATTGGTGAAAACATGAAGTATTGACGATGAGTAGACATCATTTCCAAAAGTAGAGATGAAGTCACTTCAGCCCTTTTCAGTGAATTCAGAACATCACTCATATGTTCTGCTACCAGTTACCAAGTCTGTTAGTGACATACTTTTCCAATTTGAGGCAATGACTTTTCTGTGAATCTCATTTTTCTTTTTGATAATAAGAAAGTTGTACTGAAAGACCTCTCATTCTACTTCCAGTTGTCAAATGCTGAAGAAATTAGTGTTTCAAATTGACATAGACTTTGAAAATTAATATCTATATGTTCTCTCAACCTGTGTATAGTACTACAGATCTAACAATATTAACTTCTTTGTTCAATGATTTACTCTTCAATCACTCATCATTGTTCTCAAATTTATTTTATATAATATGATAAAATTTCTAGCTCAATATTGACAAATTATTTTAGAATATAATTAAGTAAAAGGTCATGGCAATCACAAGTAAAATCCAATTTAAGTCACAAAAGATCAAAAAATTCATATTCATTCAAAAACTGTTGATTCAGCACAGGAGTTTTGACCTACTTTGTATCTGACCCCAGTAGCCCCCCCCAAAAAAATGGTGATTCATTTACTGCTTTCTGGTTGGTTAATGTCAGATTATACCTTCAAAAACTAGCAAAGAAGCTTGCCTTTTATGCAAGTAAAATTAAAGTTTTTTAAATAGTTGAAAGAAAAGGAAGTATCACATAATTATAGGACTAATTCTTCAAAGGTTATGATAATTTTTTTTATTTATGTGGTGCCAATTTAAGTATGTTCATGATTTACCATGTGTTCTTGAAAACAAATCATATATTCACCATAAAGGCTTTTGAAAGCAGGCATAAAATACTCATCATTTATTATATACAGTGGAGGATATGACAATAATTGCATAGGTGATAGCTGAACTTGCATTAGACTTGAGATTTCTAAACTAATTTTTATGGTGTCTCTATCATTCACACTGTAGCTATCATCATCATTCAAGAATAAATTTCAATGTAGGTAATACATGTTTGAACACACAATTATGAGAGACATACAGGCTTCACAAAACTTTCAGGCCAAATACACATACAATAAAATGGCTCACTGGAGGTTATGAGTTAAACTCATAAGTGTCATTTAGAAAAATGACTTGATTTATATTTATTCATTTATTTTTCATTTATATTTATATTTATTCGTATTATAGTATATATTTATATTTATTCATTTATATTTATTCATATGTTATCGGTTGAATCATGTCTCCTTAAAAGATACTAAAGTTTTAAACTCAATAATGGTTAAAATTTCAGTAGTCACTAAGCCAGGAATGGTGGCTCACACCTTTAATCCCAGCACTCGAGAGGCTGAGGCAGGAGGATCGTTATCAGTTTGAGACCAGCCTGGGCTACTAAGTTCAAGGACAGCCTGAACTGCATAGTGAGATCCTGTCTCAAAAAATAGGACTGGGGATTTAGCTCAGTGGTTTAACCTGCTTAGCAGGTGCAAGGTTGTAAGTTTGATCCCTGGTACCAAAAACTAAAAAAATAAAAAATTTCAGTACTCACTATGTTTCTCCCCTTTGATGTGGAGGTAGAACTCAAAAAAGTTAAGAAGGCCACCTTATGATTAATAAACATTAACGTCTGACTGGGGTCAAATGTAGGATGGAGGGGAGGGTGCAACTTTAAAATGGGTTTCATGGACAAAAGTATTTAAGAAATACTAAATTTCAGTTTTTAAATTAATGTTCTTGAGCATTTTAAAGATTTTAATGTCCTAACTTCATAAGCTGTTTATAATCTTTACATCGTGGTTACGTGATCAGACCCCTGTCTTCAATTCTCATCAGCTTATTTGGAAATAAGTTTTTTGAAGATGTTCAAATTAAATTGAGGTCATCAGGGTGGATACTCTGGTCTTATCACTTACATGCAGCATCATAGTGGATTTGATTAATAATTTTAAAGAGTGAGCACTTTGGAGGACAGAGGCAGAAATAACACCAGTTTGAGCCTAACCTGGCCTGGAAACATCAGTGTAAAAGCCCTGGGTTCAATCTCTGGTACCACATTAAAATAAAAGTACCACGAGAAGGTACAGTTGCCATTCACATTAATTTTCATCAGTTTCACCATTGCTTGCATTCACTAATCCCAGTATATTCCATTAATCCACACTTTAGTTTTTATACTAGAATAGGTTGAAGAATAAAATCACTTCTGTACTTTTTTCTTACATGGGTTCACATACACAATAATTATTTATTGATGATTAGAATTACTAATACTAACTGACTCCAGAGGTAGTCAAATACATAGATTTCACTTTGGAAATATGAGAGGAGTCACAATGTTGATGTAATGACCAGAACAGAGTTGTTCGGCCCTTAGTAGAACTGATGCCAACTGGTAAAGGGATGTGGAGTACTTTGGGCTGCCTTCCACTCAAGGAAGACTCATATAGTGATTCTTTATTGAACAAACCAGTTCAAACAATCCCTAATCCTTTAGGATTATAAAGCCGAAAGGAAATGAGCAAATAGAGAGACCTCTGACCAAAAAGACACACTGAAAACTAGTATAACAAAAGTATACACCCCAAATCTTTTTCACCCTACCTCTCCTAGTTAATTTATTTTAGAGATAAAGCTTATGAGATAGCCTTGTAGGTAGCTAAGTTAGATATAAATCAACACAGTCAGAGAGGAACTAAGCCCTTGAGGAACTCAGTACACACACACGCACACACACACGCACACGCACACATCAGAAAATAGGAACATCTGAAGAAGGTGAGGGCTCAAGATGAAAGATGCAATGATCAGGCCTACATGCCTCCCTAAGGGACAAACTGTAACTTCAAATTATCCTGTAATGAGTACCAGCTGGTCCAAAAATCCCAGATAGGCATCAGAAGCCATGGTGGGTGACCAGAGAATCTATCTATTTGCTCCTAAATATTCTTATTCTTTCCATGTATGCTTGCTATATGACACATTTCCCTGTAGGATCAGCATTGGCTGAGTGTCTATACTTATAATTACATAGGTTAATTGCAGTTTGACCCATGTTGTATCCACATTGTGACTTTGTTGTATAAATTGCCCCTGACCAAAGACCTCAGTGGCCACCCCATTCATGTCCCCTCCTGGAAATCCAGGAGCTATCTTCTTCTCCTTATTCCCTATAAAACTCTCCTAACTTCTTCCTTTGGTTCACAACTTCATTCCTCGATGTTGTGAGACAACAAATTCAGCACTTTTTGACATCTAAGAGGTTTGGAGTTACAATTCTCCTGTATCAGTAGGGTAGGTTTATTGGAAAACATGCACTTTTGTTTTTATGGTTGGGTTTACTATACATTTTCTGAATAACTTTTTCTCTATTCAACTCTACTACCAAACAAATTTTTATAACAATTAGCTATTATTTGTCTTTTCTAATAGGACAAAGTTGTACCCTGGCTGCATTTTCATGTCTATCTTTTTCAAGCTAAGTCACTGTAACTGTTACTTCTATGTCTCAATTTAGCTAGGTTAGTGTGCTGAGTTACTTGGTCAAAGACCAGTGAGAATGTTACTGTGAATTATTTTTTTAATGATGCGATTGACATTTAAATCAACAGATTTTGAATAAAACTGACAATTCTTTGTCATGTGTGTTGGTCTCATACAATCAGTTGAAGGTTTTAAGACAGAAGACTAAAACCCTTTGCTATAGAAGGAATTCTTCCTTCCAGACAGTCATCTAAATAGGGGTGTAATATTAATTTTAATTTGAGTTTTTCAGCCTGACTGGCTGATTCAGCCTGTTCAGCTCCAATAACCACATAAGCTAATGTCTTAAGATAACATTCTGTGTGTGTGTGTGTGTGTGTGTGAATTTGTATGTATGTGTACTACGTGTATGTATGTATTGATTTGACACCTAATAAACCTTTGTTGTGAATGGTAATCATTCAAATGAATGAAAAAGAAGACTCATTTCTCTCTTTACTTTGACAACATAGGGACTTAAAGAAATTCATTTTTAGATGAAAACTCTGGTTTTTATTAATAGATAAATCTATAACAAATTAATTAATGATATAGTTCAGAAAAATTGTGATAGAATTCCACTTGAAAATATAAAAAGATTTCTAAGAGTTACTATCTCTAATCCTCAAGTTTCAACAGACACTATAAAAATTAAAATGATACTTTGAAACTTCAAAATCGGTTACCACAGGCTTAGTATAGTTTCCTTTCTTTCATATTGTTTTTTCCTTATATTTGAATATGTTTGACTATATATGAAGATATGTATATATATATATATATATATATATAATCTTTCTATCATCCCATACATGTACATATTTTGTATTTTTTTCAAAGAGTAAAGTGTACAAAAGATACATAGAGGCAGGATTGTCAGTTTATTACAAATATGCTAATAGCTGTATTTTGTCTTGATTTTAAAGGGTAAATATCACATCTTACTCTCTTTAAAAACACCAATTTCAATACTTCTAAAGATAACTATTGGTAAGTTTCATTTTCTCGTAGAATCACTTTAAATAAAATAGCTTTAAATTTGTATGTATGAAATAATAGCTAATTTTAGGATATAATTCAGGACACAGAAATAGTGGAAGTAAAATAGGGAAAAATGGCATGATAGTATACGTTCTCCACATTAGAGGGTGGCTAATTTTTTTTTAAATGTGCTGATGTCAAGGGGAGCCAATCAGCAACTCTTAATACTTAACCCCAAGGAAATACGTAGATCTTCTTGAATTATGATGGAGTTATGTCCTAATAAACCTACTATATGCTGAAAATATCTTAAGTCAAAATACACTGAAAACATCCAGTCTAGTAAATAGTGAAATTTAGTGACATTGCATGCTATAGAGAGTTGAATTTACCATTTTCTCACATGGTTGATGAGAGCTAAAGTTTGCCTCCACCATCCAGCATCACAAGACAGTATCACAAGGCGTGGAACCAGCCTGAGTCAAGATCAAAGTTCAGCATTCAAAATACCATATGATACCAAAACTCTCTGGTTGAATTATTGTTTATTGAGACTCAATCTAAATTCCAGTTTGTGACTTCTTAAACATAATAAAATAAGAACTTCTAGAAGAATACATGTGCATACTGTTTTGCTTGGCTAAGCATTTTTGTAAGCTATGTTTTCTTAACTTCAAAGGTTGAGATTCCACTTTGGAAACTGGTGATATAAACTGAGATGTCTTTAAACTATCCACAAATTGGATACAGTATTTCCTCTATAGGGCCAGGGATATAGCTCTGCAGTGCAGTGCTTGCTTAGAATGTGTGAGGTCCTGAGTTTGATTCCTGCTACAAAAAAAAAAAAATTTCCTCTACAATGATGGATTTCAGTTTGAAAAAAAGAAAATAACTGGTTTTAATTATATAATATATAGATGGCCAACTATTCAATATAAATGATTTGTGTTTATTAAATAGTGTCATTACTTTTCTAAATTGGTGCTGGACCAACTTTCTAACAGGAAATCTCTTTTGAATATCACAAAGAACAAGATAATCATAATATTACTATGGAATTTTGTTATATTTAGTGTGCTTTCCATTTAACAATATTATTTCCATGGTAATGTTGAAAATAATCTCTAAATATTTTGTGATTATTTCATTTACTTTCTCATAATTTCAATTTTATAAAGTACTGGTTAGTATAACTTATAATTAACTGTTAGATATTGGGAACTGATGTAAAAGTAGAAATATATTTGTGCAAAGGAGATGTAGATATCCTTCCTTCCCATGTAATTATGATGTACACTCAATTTTTCTCATGAGTAATTTATCTTGGTGGTATTTCATGACCTAGAGATATAAATATGTCCAATGTGCCCTATGATGCAAGAGTTTTTTGGAAAATGAAGAACAATTTCCTTAGCATGATTAGTAAAGATGAATTTTAGCACACTATTCTTGGCTTCATAAACCTTTCAGGAAAACTAACTGGAACTTTGATATAATAGTATAACTTGTCTCTGATAAATCTATTCTTTAAAAGAGAGAACATGGGAAAAAGATCCTGTTATTTTCTGGTCTAATTTACTTTTAGATCGAAGATAAAATTTAAACAGAGCTTTAATGTAAATTCTTTCCTTAAACCCTATCCAATATTTTAATTTTAAAGTGCCCTAATTGGCTTGTCATAAAGGACACCAAAACAAAATATACCCTTTTTAAGGTGGCGGTATACCACTGAGTAATTAACTACATGGCCTTCTATGTATTTTCTTAAATTATGTCTGGAATTTCCTGGCAGATTTACATGTAATTCTGAAAAGTGATATCTAATAATATAACAAGAAATCAGAAAAATATGGTTAAAACTTATGCTTTTGTAATTTATTACCTGTGTGAATTTTGGAGAATTTATTGTATCTCCTGAGTGTTAACTTTCATAACTATATAAAAAAAATAAGATTATTCTAAAATAGAATTTTTCATCTTTTACACTACTGCTATTTGGAGCCAGAAAATTTCTTGGCTGTTGGGAGCTATCCTGTACTTGGTAGGATAAAGACCAACATCTCTGGCCTCTACTTGCCAGAGGCAAGTCTCATTCTCCCACAGGTGTGACAATGAAAACTGTGTCCAAACCTTGACAAATTACCTTTGGGGGAAATCAGTTGTCTCCAGTTGAGAACAACTGTTCTAAACAGTAGTGTCAAGATTTGTTTAAATGTTTACAATGAAAGTCTCCTATGCGTTAGGCTCCGAGACACCAGGGTGTGTATATATATGTATACAGAGGCCGCCAACACGGGAAATCTCTAACCCAGAGAATCAAAGCCAATGTTAAAGACACCCATGTCTAGTCATAGCTGGCATCCAAGAAAAGCTCAGTAAATATTTGTTAATCTATGTCTTTTTACAATAAAGACATGTACTGGATTTGTGTAGTGATTCACTCTGTTAAACCAGTATTATGGGAGGCCATTATTTTGGACTGAGTTCTTGCAGTAGGCCCCAAAAGAACAGACAAATGAAAATGTAGTCAGTTATGCTAAATGCCACATGATCAAACTAAAAAGCTGAAGAAACAAATCCCAAAAACACACCAGTTTTTGCTGAAAATGGGAGATTTGATTCTCCTTGAGTAAGAAAATCCTTATTGCTTCAATCCTTACAAAAAAGTAAACTGTTATTCAGTTTTTTCAATTGGTTCTATGTTCAGACCTTACATTACTCACTGTTTGGCTATTGCAAAGATAAAGAAATGTCTTTATAAAATGGAGGCTGCCCCATTCATGACTTGCAAGTTAAAGCTCATTGGATCTATGACCAAGTTTGTTGTAATTTTATTTTACCCTTTAACAACTAAACAGGAATAAATGAATTATACTTAAGATAATATTTTGATACCTGATGTTATATAAAATCAAGTACCAAACACTAAATGAAGCTTTCTGCAGAGGAGCATATCTATAATCCCATAGACCTGGAGTTTAACGTCAACTTAGACTAAAGAGTGAGTTAAAGAGTAGCCTAAACTACACAGTGAGACCCTAGCTCAAAAAACTAAAATCAAAACAAAACACAGCCACAAAAAAACAGAAGCAAAACCATGAGTAATAAACAGTAAATGTATAGACTAGATGAAGAAAATTCTCTTCTGGTCTTCAAGTCTTCAGTTATTTCCTAGGACTCCGTATTTGAAATTTGAGGTAGAATGTGATAAGTGCCACATGAGATCTTCAATCAAAGTGTCAAGAGAAGCCGGGCGTGGTGGCGCACGCCTTTAATCCCAGCACTCGGGAGGGAGGCTGAGGTAGGCGGAGCGTTGTGAGTTCGAGGCCGGCTTGGGCTACAGCGCGAGCGTAAGGCCGGTCTGAGCTACATAGTGCGACCCTGCCTCAAAAAAAACCAGGGCCGGGAGTTCGGCTCAGTGCCTTAAGCGCCTGCCCTGGCAGGCGCGAGGCTGTGAGTTCAATCCCCGGTGCCGCAAAAAAAAAAAAAAAAAAAAAAAAAAAAAAAAAAAAGTGTCAAGAGAGTTCAGAGGTAGAAGTACTAACATACAGCTTGGAAGTGATAGTTACAACATCAGAAAGCCTTTGTGGAATTGTATTTCACTGAGCTAAAAAGTAATTCTCATTTTTTCCTGTTTGCTTAAGACCTTTCATAGTACACAAATAACCAAGCAAACTGCCTTTGAATTCTTCACTATTTCTAACCTAAAATAAGCAATAAAGGTTATTTTAAAAGATGGAATTAGGCTCATTTGAAATAATTCATGTGATTTAAATGTGTTTAATTTTCTTAGTACTAAAGAACAATTTATAAAATGAAGTATGATAGTTGTATGCCATTATCCAACAAATAGATATGATAGATACATAAATGTATTATGTGTTTTTGTCCACAACTGTTAAAATACATAAACATATATAAATATATATGCTATATGTGAGCAATATATGAAACATATATAAATTTAGATTTAATTTACATGTAAATTTATTATATATACTTTTATATTTTGCTCATATCCCTAGGGGATATATAGATATGGGCAGAGCCCAGACAGGGACAAAACCAGTTTGAATAACCTCACCTACCATCTCAGAAAAATGTAGGTAACATTTTATGTTGCACAGAAGAGACATTCAGCAGTTTACAAACATCCTCAGAGGACATGTCAGCACATTATAGAGGGCAGAAAAGACACATCAACCCACCCCTGTAATGGACAATTCACCCTCAAAAACATTGAAAGACACCCTCCTCATTTATCTTTTGTGTAATCTTTCCAAATTGGGACTAAAAGGAAACATTAAGCCAAAAATTTTGATCATTTTTTCCAATTCCATGTGCCTCCTGTGCAGGCTGAGTAATGGATCGGCCTGGGCAGCTGAGGGTACCTTCGGTATCCAGATTCTTTAAGACTGTGATAACTTCCTGCAGAGGACTGGCAAACGTTCAGAGAGTCCCTGTGTTCAAGCTTTTTATACTGTCCACAAGCAACATTTCCTCTGTCCTATTCTTTCCTCTCTTCAAATTCCTCTTGCTGCATAAAAACCCCCTAAAAATTATTGTTCCCACTAAAATTCTTATTTCCACTTCCTACCCAATAACGTCAGGCATGCAACCCTCTCTCTCTCCTCTACTGAGGAATTTGATCCTTCTGATGATCTGCTGTCTTATCACTCGCCACTTAATCAAACACTTCAACCAGACTCGTAATCTACCTAGCCTGCAGCCTCCTCCTTCCTCTGAGCTCTCCTCCTCTTCTGCAACATCCAGCAGTCTGCTCACCTCCTCTGGCTCAGTCCCTCTTCAAACCTGCCCATTTATCCCTCTCAAACCACATTTTGCGCTCTTTCTTTCCACCTGATACCACCTCAAATTTCTTCTCCTATCATGCTATCCCTCTTTGAGGCAGCAAGTGTAGAAAGGGCAATTTGCATTCACATTTCTTTCTAAATTACTGATGTATAAGATTTCCTACAAAGAACAGGGTTCTTCTCAGAAAATTTCAATAAATTCAGAAAAGAATTCCTCCTATACATTCAACTTACATTGTCACTTGGAAGGATATTTACCTTGTCTTTTTGTCCACCCATACTATATGAGTAAAGGGAATAAATGTAGTAGGCAGTTGAAAACTATGCCAATGTTCTCCACCACCAGCACTTTGACAAGCATCCTGAGGTAGCTCAAGTGGTCCCCAGGACTAAATCCCCAAGAACTCAAGTGGACATATCAACTTGATGACTGTGACAGGACAGATAGTGATCCTGGCAGCAATGAGAAAAAGAAAAGAAAACATGTCATCTATGAGTGTCTCAGAGAAATAATCCATGGGGCATGTGAGAACTCAGACCTCTTTATGAACCACCTTTCAGAGGCTGTAATTAAAGATACAAACACCTACTCTAACTCTCCTGAAGGTCTAATTCGTCTATACTTCATCTCCCATTCTTAACCAGACATCCACAAAAAGCTACAAAAATTAGAACACAGAGGTCAAACACAATGGAAAGACTTTGTAGGTATTGTATTTAAAGCTTCAACTACCAATATAAGGAGCAGATGACTCTGAAAGAAAAACAGACTAAAGTTAAATATCAAATCCTGGCCTCTGTAGTTTGACCCCATGCAAAAAGGCATGCCAAGGTGCCACTTTATTCCCACCTAGCAGCTGTTTTCACTGTGGCAATTGGGACCACTGGGCAAAAGCTTTCCCTAATCCCAGGCCTCCTACAAAAGCATGTTCAAACTTCAGACAGTGGGGTCACCAGAAAATGGATTGACTTCTGAGTAAGTCAGCCCTACCCATGAGTTCTCTCTCCTCTAGCTAACCTGATACATCTGGAAAAGACCTGGGAGCCCTCATGGCCTTATTTTCAGCAGCCTATTGACCTGGTCCAGATCCTGAAGATTCCTGCACAACATCGCCAGTGGATCCACAAGTAATAATGGTGGTGGGAAGACAGATTCCTTTCTAGGCGGCTCCTTCCAATTAGTCTAAAATCTCTGAAAGATTAACAAAACTGTTGTTCCCATTCACCCAGTGGTCTTCAACCCCTACACCCTCCTGTCTGATATCCTCTCCAACATTCAATACTTTACTGTCAGAGACATCAGGAATGCATTCTTTACTATTCCTCTCAGCCCTGATTCCCAGTAAATTTTTCCTTTGCCTGGAAATACCTCATAACTGTGACCCCCCAAAACTCACATGGACAGTACTTCCCCAGGGATTTCAGGATAACCCCAATTTCTTTGACCAAGCACTGCAAAGGACCTCCAGTCTCCTGACCTTATCCCCTACTGCCTGCTACAATATGTCAATGACCTCTTGCTTTCCACTCCTAGAAAAATGACTATATCTCACACTTTCTTCTTTCTTAAATTTATAGGGAAAAGAACACCATGTCTCAGCACACAAAGCCTTCCTGTCACAAGATGTCACTTACCTTGGCCTTCACCTCAACCGTACTGTTACCTGGTAGCCTCCTTCTAAAGGTGGATCACCAGTTAAATGTTTGTAGGTTCTGGCTTGCTTGCCTTTCCTTCTGGAATTAGATTCCCGATTCTCATTTTGAAGAAAGACTTGAACTAAATGATCAAAAAGTACTGGAAAAATTTATTTGAGAAAGCAAAAAGTGAAAAGTAAAGGAGAAACTGGCTCTGCAGAGAGCTTGAACTGAATACAGAAAAAAAAAAAAACAAGATAAAAGTACATGTTGGAGAATACAAGATGGGCTATCATGAGGAAAATCCACAATGGCAAGTTTTTCTTGTGGTACCTCTCTTTATGCTTTCCAAATCTCAAGAAAACCCATAATAACTTTTACATACAGGTCCTAACAGGCAGTGCAGGGATCCCACCCCTCAGTGTGACATCTGGTCTAGGCCATCCTATTGAGAACCTGCTCGAATTCTCACAAGAAGTCCATGTGCAGGCCTTTGAGTATGGTTCTGTACTTGTGTCTTGGATGTTAAAATTAGCAGATCATGACTACTTCCGAAGCCAGCTTTGCCATGCCCTACTCTTCTATCTCACTACCATTCACTGGATAACTTCTTCCCAAAGCACAATCTTCCTTTTCCCATGACAAAAAGAGATCTCCTTCCATTCCTGGGGCATCTTAACCATTTTAGATTTCAGATCCCAAATTCCTCACTCATTGCAAAATTCCTCTATGAGGTTTCCAGGGAGATCCCTGAGAAAAAGTGCAAAAACAGATTTAATTCCCATTTTATTTTGGGCCTTCAAACAGGCATTCCTTAAGACTCCTGCTTTGGCCCTACCCAATCCTGATAAACTTTTCTATTTTTAACCAACAAGAAGGGGCAATCACTTGGATTACTCGCACAACTAGTTGGAAATCCCACACTCTCCGGCCCATGAGTCTTTCTATGAGTCTCCTATGAGACAGACCCATGAGTCTCTCTCCATAACTTTGTCCATTTCTTGAACATCCTAATAGAAGAATTCCCCCATTATTTGCCCTCTTCCTCCCTAGACACCATAATCCAAGACCTATGACTTCAAGGAACACTCTTAGGCTTCTATTCAGAAAAAAAAATTCATTCACCTTTTTTCCTGTGTTCTCCTACTCAATATTTCTTTCTCAGTATTACTCTTACTCTTAACCACTAACACCATGACCTAGACCCATCCTAGATACCTCAATTGGACACTCTCTCATGTGGCTAAAATCATCCAAATCTTTTTGCTTGTGTGTGCTAAGAATTACCAGGAGTCTCACACTTGCCAGGAAGGCACTGTGCTGATGAACTGTATGCCCAGCCCCTTCAATGTTTAATGCAACCATCCAACCTCCCTGCTGGGTCTGCCTGCATCTTTCCCTGCTATTGGATTCAGGTATCCTTGCTTATTTAGAAACATGGATTACACACCTCTGAAGGACTACCTGGAGACTGAGACTGCCAGTCCCAGGGGCATAGTCCCAACTGAGGAATCTGACAGATTCCCAGGGTCCCTGAAATGTTCACCGCTGCTGCTACAGGCCATAACTGGCTCCTCCCAACAGGGCTCCATTTAAACCAGTCTGTTCCTCCGCGTCTCTCAAACCAAATAAGATCATCTTACCCCAGTCAGCTCTTCAGACACTTCCCTCTACAAGGCTATTATCCATTTCCTCCCACTTTCTAAATAGTACAATTTTAACTATCCTGTTTCCTTCAACCAGGAATAATTTTATAGGTATCCGGGTACACTCTCTGTCAGAGCTTTTTAAATATTACCACATCTGGATAGTGCCAAGGGAGAAGGGAAGGCCATCCTGAAAAATACACTCCCAGTCCATGGAGGTGTCCCAAAATTGAAATACTTCTGTACACCTGCTGGTAGTCTTCCCAAACCAAAAATTCACAACTCTTAGCCAAGAAGATCCCACAGTATTACAGTCTCACCCCTTTCTCTTTCCACAGCTGCAACTTTTAGTTCCTCCTTTCATATACAGCATAAATTCAAAGCAGTTTCACAGTTACTCCCTTACCCAACCCCAGACCTCCTCCTTCTGTCTTGATTTGATCTTGAGATGCCTTTTCCTAAAGGTGGTCATTTTCTGTGAATGCAGGGATAAGGTATATATTTACTCACCTGCTAACTGCACCAGAACCTGTATATTAGGCCTCCTCACTCCCACCCTTTCTTCAGCAACAGTTGATCTACCCATCCCTGTCTCCCCCACAACCCATGTCAGGACACAATGCACCATACTACTGGTCCCTTTAATGGCCATCCTGGGAATAATCACAGGAAGTGAAACAGGGATCGGGGCACTAGGAGTCTCTTAGAGTTCATGAAGCTGTCAAAAGAACTCATCAAGGAATTCAAACAAGTCGCCATTTGGAACATGTGCAGGATCAAATAGACTCTCAGGCCTCAGCTGTTCTGCAAAACCACAAAGGTCTTTTTATTTTGTTTTGTTTTGTTTCATTTCGTTTTTTGTCTTTTTGAGACAGAATCTCACTATGCAGTTCGAGATGACCTTGAGCTCACTTTGTAACCCAGGCTGCTCTCGAATTTGTAACCATGCTCCTACTTCTGCCTCCTGAGTACTGGAATTGCAGGTGTGCGCCACCATGCCTGGCAACCGCAGAGGTGTTGATCTGACAGCTTCGCAGGGCAGCATATGTGCTCTACTCCAAGAACAACGTTGCTTTTACACCAACAGATGCCATCTTGTTGAACTAGGGTAAAATGCCTTTGTAAATGAACTTCCAAACTTCTTGATTCTTCCAATGATTCATTTCCACTTTTTCATTATCTCCTGCTCCTCCTCATCCCCTTAGTGTTTATTACTCTTTTCCTTCCCCCCCCCCCCGTATCATTAACATATTCCAAAGAATTTCTTCAGGAACAAATAGTGGCCATTTCCCAGGCAGCTACTCAAGAACACCTCCAAACAGACCTCAATCTCCAAAACTTTAAAAAATGCCAAAAAAAAAAACCCTAAAAATGTGTTGCCCCCTCTCAGGAGGAAGTAGCCAAGAAAAGAACAACAACCTGATTTCCTATATCCCTTCCAAAAAAACCAGGAATGACAGAGCCCAGGCAGGCACACAGCCAATTTGGATGAAACCACCTGCCATCTCAGAGAAACAGATTTCATACTACTTAGATCCCAGAGGATATGCCACAGTTTATGGAGAACGTAGAGGACACATCAGCCCACTGTTTCTCCAACCCACACCCTCAAAGGCACTCCAAAACATGCTATAAAAAAGGCCTCTTAGTCTGTTAGAGACATCTCTGTTCAGCTCACACAGAAAGGTCCCTCTGAGGTTTAGCAATAAACCTGCTCGAACTGTTAAGTTTGCATTTTCCTCTCTCTTTTCCACTCAGACACTGAGATAGATAGATAGATAGATAGATAGATAGATAGACAGATAGACAGATAGAAAGATAGATAGATAGATATTGTTACAGCCAGCTGAGTTAGTTAGAAATATTATAGGCAGTGAGGCAGGGCTAGGTCCCCAAAGGAGCCAGAGCAGAAACCCAGATAACTTGCAACTGTGGGGGAGACAAACACGTCCTGCTATGGGCCAGACCTCAAGACAATAGAATAAGCAAATACACCAATGTCCTAAGGATTGGTATTCTATATAGTTCTCTATCACCCTGAGGAAGTCAGGAGTTAGCGTCCCAACACCCCACAGGAAGAGTCACTGCTGTTAAGCATCCCTGCTTACTATGTGACTGGGTTCCCCATTTGTTCCTGATTTAACCAATTTTACCTGGGCAGTTAATCTTATTGGTTAACCATAGTTCTGTCCCACCTTATCCCCACCTCACTAGCTCCCTTTTTTTCCCCCCTTGAACCCATCTCACCCCATGATTTTACTGTATAAAAGTCCCTAAAAAAGACAGAGTCACTGGTAACCCACTTGGGACCCCTTCTGTCCCTCAGACAGAAACATTCTCTCTCTCAGTGAATATATTCTGCACTTAACCTCTGTTGTTCCAAAAATTCACTCTTCCATTTTGGAGAACACAAACTTGCCCTGAACATATAGTAGATTGGGTGTTTCATTCCCCTACATCAATATGGCGATAGTGATAGAGATAGATGATATAGATATAGATGTAGATTTCCTTTTGTCTTTCTTTTTTATGGAACCATTTCTCCTTCCTGTTCAACTCATGTGATTTAGATGGAGCCAATCTTACTCTTGGGTTAAAGGATTAAATACATAATTTCTGGCTCACCCATCAGAACATGCTATCACCCCAACCGTGGTATTAATTTTAGAAGTGCATAGAACCTCAAGAATGATCCAAGCAGTTTTAACCTCATAGAATTTGCTAGAAATTTTAGGGAAAATTGTTCTCTTTTTCTTGCAGTAGGTATATAGTATGTTTAAAGACACTGCCCAGGAATACCCCAGTGGAGTGTAAAGCAGAGACAAGAGATAAAAACAAAACAAAACAAAAAAACAGCGTCCGTTCATACAGAGATGGCATAAATCCTGGCTTTAGTATCTCCTCAATGGAAGTTATTTTAGTCCTATGAAGCCATAAATTATCATTTGTGTTTCAGTTGGGATTCTGTATTTTGCAATGAATAAATATGTTAATTACATAAAATTTTGCCTAAAATAATCACTTTTAAGCATACACAATGTCATGAATTTATGACATTCCAAATTTTTTTAAAAATCTAAAGTAGTATTGATGGTACAAAATCTTTATTGAATGAAAGAACAAGTGCCAATTGTAAATGAAAGGTGAAAATTACAAAAACAAGCAATAAACTTTTCAAGCATAATAGATGACATGTTATAGAAATTTTTGAAATTGTCCTCAAATCATCACATACAATATCAGGATTATGGAACTTTATTTCCTCCTGTTTGTTTCTTTTTGACTGTAAAGTTCAGTTAATAAATTTGCATGCTATTTTCTACATTTTGCATGATGATGACAATGACACTTGAAATGACCACATTAGTTTCTCTTCAGCTTTTCTCATTAAAGAGTCTTCACAGGAAAAACAATCCTAGGCCTTCTAGGAACTGATTTATCATCCTTTCTTACATGTCAATAGGTTATCCTTGCTGAAAAAGGCCTTTCAATTCTTCCTTGCATTTAAATCTAAATTAAATCACAAAACTTTCACTGTGACAGGGTGCTTAAAACATTGATGCAAATCTGTAAAATAGAGACTACATGTTTGCTGTTTTAGAAATATTCTTATTCCTATATCATAGCTTTACATGATAAAAGTGCAATGCATACCCAGAAGAGGATGCCAAATTTCATTCTATCCTGGATCGGTGAGACAGATTCCATTTTGATGATAACCAGTCACTTACAGAACTCAATCTCTGAGTTCATCCGGGAGACATGACAAGAAGTTGTTGACCTTAAAAATAATTATATAACATGTCATTCCATTCCTCAGACATGTTTAAGAGATGATTTGTTATTAGAACTGCTGAAAGAATTGCAATTTGTTAGTGTGAGTTCTCAAAGGTATTAACTGTTGGGTATGTTATATTACAGAGACTAGTGGTCTTTCTCAATATTGGGAAGGCAGAATGGAAAATATGCATATTCTTTTGCTTAAAATGTGTATTCTATTATATGATGTATATTAAATATGTATATTCTGTTGTTTAGTCTGGTTCATTAAAAAATACTAAACAGCGTTGTCCCTGGACTGGGTCTGAGAGGTTACCAAAGTTGAAATAAGGAACACAACCCACCCACCCCTTTTCAGAATAGGTGCTAACATCAGGTAGACTTGCTAACATCAGGTATGCAAAAAAAAAATGTTTCCATTACACATCAGTAAGAGGCACAGGAGCAGTCTATTAGGCAGAAATTTAGGATGAACTCAAGTGTGGAGTTTGAGCCCTCAGAAAAATGAGACAAACTACAGTTTAGAAATGGGAATATTTATATGCTTTTGGCATTGAAAATTTGTGGAATTTGATAATTTGTGGTCTTGGTCTGGTCCTGATCTAAAGGGTGGGGAGAATAGCCTACCTATAGTAAAATAATCTTTATGTATTTTGGTGGTGGGCTAACTTACAGGTGAAAAGGTAATCTATTTACTGGTGAAAGAGGTCTATTTGCAAATAATAAAGAGAATGGCCAAACCATCTGCAAATGAAAGGAACTGCCCAGGCTTATTGTGTTGTGGAAGAGGAGAAACCAACAAAACATAAACCGGGCTTGTGTTCTGTTATGGGTATGGTCCTGTGGCCTTGCCAAGTTCCATGTAATCATCACATGGACGCAGCTGAATCTGGTATTCATGACTGGTTTGTTGTTTAGCACTGGGATTGGTGCTGTGAGTACTGCACCTGCCCTTGGGTGAAGCTGACACACACTGTAGGGTGAGAGAAAGGCATATTCTCTCTCTCACCCTTTCACGCATTGCTATTTGGCAGCTGCCATGAAATGCTGCCCCACCATGCTGCCCTGCCTTGCAGTCAATTGAGTATGGACTGAAATCTCTAAGAACTGCAAAAAAATAAACCTTTCTTTCCCTAATTTTGGGTGTCAGGTGTTTTGTCTCAGCAATGAGAGAAAAGCAACCAAGACATGTTCTGAAGCTATAGTTTTCATTAAACAACTTTGTTTTCTTGTTTCCCTTTTGTCTAGTTTTTATTCATTCTATCCTACCTCAGTGTTTCTATTTTCTCTTCACTTCTTTTTCTGACATTCATGTGAGGTAGGAGAGTATGGTAGGTGGGTATGCCCAGCCATCTGGGTAAGCAGACATGACCAACAAAATGAAAAGGCAACCCACAGAGTGGGAAAAATGTTTTAACCAACTGTCCCTCAGACAAAGGACTTCTATCTAGAGCATATGAAAAACTGAAAAAAATCAGTACCCTCAAATTCAAAAACATAGTCCAAAAATGGGCATCAGAGATGAATATGTACTTCTCAGATAAAGGAATACAAATGGGAAATAAATATGTGAAAAAACATACATCATTGGTTATTTAAGAAGTTCAAATTAAAACAACACTGAAATTTCATCTTATTCCAAAAAGAATGACTGTCATGAATAAATCAACCAATAAAATATGCTGGTAGGACTGTGGGAAAAAAAGGAAAACTTTTCCACTCCTGGTGGGAGTGTAGACTGGTACAATCACTGTAGAAATCAGTGTGGAGATTCCTCAGAAAACTATGATTGTAAGTCTTATTCCATCCAGTTAGTCCCCTTCTGGATGTTTTCCCTGAAGAACTGATGACATCATACCACAGCGGTATATGTGCACCTATCTTTATAGTTGTAAAATTTGTAATAGTTAAACCTTGGAATCAACCCGAATGCCCATCAATCATGGAATGGATAAAAAAAGATGTGTTTTTACACATTAGAATACTACTCGATTATAAAGTAGAATAAACTTAAGGCTTTCATAGGTAAATGATTGCAACTTGAAACCATACTCATAAGTGAAATAAATCAGACTTGCATGTGTAAACATCATATTGTCTCCTTAGTGTAAGTGGCTGAAAGAGTGAATGAGATCCAAAATGTACAATAAGGGTTGTGAAAGTGAAAGGGGAAGAAACTGCTCAAAAGGAAACAACAACTTGGATGGGGGAAAGGAGAAAAGAAAGAAGAGAAAAGACTATGTGTGTGTGCCCTTGTGTGTGTGTGTGTGTGTATTTATATCTACAGAAGATTAATCTCTATTAATTCATCAAAAAGAACAATTTGTGCTTTCATTGTTTTATCATTTTTTCATGTTTTTATCTTATAATCTGAGCCACAAATTTGAAGACAACAATATGCAATATTTTAACCATTGCTAATCTCCTATTATTTAGTTTTGAAATTCTGTATCATCGTTTTTTATTCTTTTTTCAATTTAATATAAATATAAATGTATATACATTTAGAACAGTAAAGAGTAGTAGAGGAATAGAGGACAAAATGTTGTGGGTTTAGGAACCATACGGTGTATGGGGAAGGACCATCTGATTGATAGTGCAAAGATCACAGACCAGCCTGCAAGAACCATCTGTCTTTTGTACCACAAGAATGGGGGTGCTAAAAGGGGAGTTGATGGGAATTAAAAGACCATGTAGCAGTAGGCGAGAAATTATAGGCTATCACCTCCATAAAACTGGGGTATTGCTTTTGGGAAGGGTAGGGGTGGTTAGGTCTGAGACGGATATTAAATGGTGGTTGGAATGAAGCCAGGGATGGAGTTGAAGTGTCCCAGATTCTGGGGTTGTGATGAGGGGAAGTGGTGAGAGCCATGTGGGGGTGGAGGGAGGCAGGGAATATGTCATGAGGATGGCAATAAGGCGTGGTTGTGTCCTGGGGATGGTCAGAGTAGCTGACAACTTGGTTAAGAAGCCTCACCCTAAAAGGTGCACAGGACGACTAAAACCAAATGTAAGAAAAGGTGTTGACCCAATTAGCACTAGATTGGGGGAATATTTAAAGGTCTGGAGACTTTGCCACCAATACCCACAACAGTAATTAGCTCCAAGGAGGTTGGTCCTTAGAAGTAAGGCAAAGTGGAGTGACAAGCACCCATATCGATTAAAAGTGGGATGGATTTACCCTCCACTATAAGAGTTCCCCAGAATTTGGCATCTGAAATGTTCCAGGTGGCCTTTGTCAGTCTTCAATGGCCAAGCCAAGAAGGTATGGGAAGGAGACAGAAGGAGTTTCCTAGGGCTGTAGCCCAGAGGTGGCAGGGGCAGCTTCCAGTGTTGGGCAATCCTTCCTCCAGTGGAGAGTCCCACAAGTAGGACATTGCTTAGTGGGTAATCCCAGGCTATGGGCATTCACCAGCCCAGAGACTGTTCTGGAGATATTTGAAGTATGGTCCTACAGGGACCCCACCTTGGGCAGGTAGGCTCTAGAAGTGCTTTTAGCCATTGGCTTGGGTTCTGATTCAGCCTGAGGGTTTCTTACAGTGGAGGCCAACATCTGCACCTCAGAAATGCACTGTTTTCAAGCAGTTTCATCTGTTACTAAAGACTTTGAAAACTAAATTGATAAGTTTCTGTGGAGGAGGAGTCTGAGGGCCAGTCTCTAGTTTCTGTAATATTTTATGATTTTCTGGTGCTGATTGGATAATTGAATGCATCTACAGGATAAGTTGAGCCTCTGGTCTTTGTGGGTCTAATGGTGTGAATAACCTAAGGGCAGCAGGCATGGGAGCCATAAACTGAGCTAGATTTTGATCCTTGCTCTGAGTGATTCCCTTTTGCTTATCAAAATTAACTGCTTTATGAACAGTCTTGTGAAGCATCTCTACTAAGTAAGAAGCCATGCAGTCTTGGCTTGCTATATCTTCAGATTCTGCCTGGTGGTTCCTATTTGGGTTTTCCGGAAATACAGCTGCAGTGTCCACCAGAAGGTCAGTCTGAAGGAGGTGTTCATCTCCATAGGACTTAGCCAGGGCGATCACTCCTTCCTGCTCTTCTGAAGAGAGAGCAGAGCCAAGGATCACACTTAAATCAGTCCAGGTTAGGTTATATGACTGAGGTAGATATTGAGACTGTTGGATATATTGGGTGGGATCTGTGGAGAAAGGAGCACAGGTGCTTGTTAATTTGGGAGAGGCCTGCCAAAGAGAAGGGAACATGGACTATCCCTCCTGCTCCTGCACCTGGAATGGAAACTGGAGGATGAAGGCTATGGTTTGGGGGCCAAATTGCAATCCGGATCTGACATGGGTTGGAGTGGAGTTTGGTGTAGTACACAGAGGAGGATTACAGTCAAGGGAAAGTTTCAGATAAAGAGAAAGTACAGGTACCGGATCAGCAGGAGGTACTACAGATGGGGAGGGAGTGGCTGTAGCAGTGGGAAGCTCCAGGGGAGGAGGAGAAGTGGCTGCAGCAGCAGGAGGCTCTGGGGAAGGGGAGGGCCTCCTGCAGCAGTGGGAGACCCCAGAGGAAGAGGAGCCCCTACAGCAGCAGGAGGTTCCAGACACTGCCAAGGGAGAGCAAGACGATTTGGATCTGTTTTCAGAAAGGAATTCATGTCTTGTGAAGTGAGTGCAAATGGAAGAGGAAGAAGAATTTGAGAGGGATCACCGATAATTTGACCTGAAAATTCCAGTCCTAATTTCCTTCATCTTCTCTGCTCTATGTTGCTATAACATCTACACTCATCCCCTTAATTCCTAAATTTATTTCAGAAAATACTCCTCTCTCATCTCTAATTTGCACTCACATATGCTGCTTTAAACTAGATTTCAGAGTCCACAAACTTCCCCAGCCTCTGTCAGCACTGTCTTGTCTCCCCTTTCTCAAATTTCCTCCATCCTGCTAGTAAAAATAAAAATGGACCCCCTTGGCTCACACAGGAAAATTAGAATATCTTCATCTTCTGCTTCCGTAAGTGTTTCAGCTTCTGAACATCCAGGAAGCATATTAATATATATATTTTTTTCTGCACAAAGGCAGTTCTCTGTCAGAACAGGATTGTGGCATGTAATGTTTTTCATCCGATAGCTCATGAGAGCAATTCAGGAAGGAATGGAGCTGCTCAATGCCATAATCTACAGACAGTTAGTTACACCATTGAGGATCCAAAGCCCCATTTCTTAAAAGGCCTCATAATGTTTTATGGGGCATTAAATGGACTGATAGGTCAAAGGCATGTCTAGCTTTAACCATTTCAGTTTCTAGCTAAAACTGACAAAATAAAAAAAGTTTCATAGTTTCTAAGAGCACCACTTTCTTTATTTGCATACACACATGTATGATATTTTCTTGCATTCACACACATTCACAAGCCTATTATTGGTTGGGGGAACACTCAAAGCTCTGAAGAATGGTGTTGAATATTCACAACCAGTCTTGAAACCGACTCCATTCTGTTTAGGACTGTTAGATACAATAGCATGGTCGTGAACCACATATAGGTTATAAATTTAAATGAAAGAAAATGAGACAATATTTAAAATTGGATGCCTCATCCTAGCCACAGTTTTCCACAGGTGGCTAGTTTTTACCATATTTACTGCATAAATAGAAAACCCTTTCATCATTTGAAAATGTGCTGTGGGAGAGTCCTGGTCTACAGGCTTGCACTCTTTATTGATAGGTTATTAGAGGATATGTTTATTCTGTAATATTTAAATTCACACACTTTGAGTGTCAAGTAGGATCTCAAGCACAACATACATAGTAATTCTTTTAATAAAGATAGAAAATATCATTGCTTCCATTTTATCAATGGGGTCATTAAAGAACAGCAAGTTGGGAATACTATTATTGTGGTGTAAAACATCAACAAAAAGAGGATGAGAAGCTTAGAATGACGCCACTTTGTACTGTGTAAAACAAGCTTGCAGTAGCTGCAAATAAAACCACTTGGTGAAATCAGAATCTAATTGGTTCCAAACGAAACTCTCAAATTTTATGAAAGGAGATGGTTATCTGTATCCATGTTGTCTCGCAAGCTATTGCTTAACATATGATTTTTATAGTCCCTTAAAATATTAATAAGAGATTCTCAGGAAAAAAAAAACCACTTTTCTAGTTAATTAAGTTTGGGACATACCAAATTATGTGTAATAGCTTTAAAAATCTGCAGGGCTTCACAGAGGCTTTGATAGGCTAATGTTAACTGGGAATGTAAAAGACTAGGATAGACTTCAGCAACACTTTAATTCATTTGATCATAGGCTTTCTCCTTAATGAAACCTCTCAACAAACTAGCATTTTGTACAATACTCACTGTAAGCGCAACACCATATGTTAACAGCAGGTGGCAATGCATGGTCTCAAACTTACCAGGCTTCCAAACCCAAAGCAATCTTTTCTTTTTAAATTTCCATGTCTCAGGTATTCCCTTATAGCAATGGAAACTGGGTTAAAATATTCTATATGGCCTAGAGGCCAAATCTATCCTACTGCCAGTTTTTATTTAAGGGTTAAAAGCTAAGAAAAAAATTTTTTTCAGGTTCAAAAATTTACAAAACAGTTTATAAAATAATCTTTCTATTTCATGTCACAAGTCTATAAAGAGTCTATAGAGTTCAATTAGAACATAGGTATGACCATTTGTTTACTGTTTATGGATGTATGTGAGATGTAACAGCAGCTATCTGTCACAAAATCCAGGTAGTCCACAAATCCTGAGTCATGTACTATCTGGCCCAAAACAGAAAAGATTTCCTGACCCATAGATTAGCCTATAAACTCCATAGTGAAAGTGTCATATCCAACTCTGACCATTACTTGGTATCAGAAGAGTGATATTGAGAATATGTATAATTTTTCGATGCATCAAGTTTCCCTTCCCCTCATTAAAACTATAGTGCTTACAAGTTTGTTGTTTACATGACAGCAAACACATATACATTCATTGATATGGTATATATGATATATATAGAACATAGAACAATATCTGAAACATTATATGAACTAAATAAATATCAGCTATAAAATTTAGGAATTCATAGTTTGCTTTTGTTTTTATGGTAATTGGCTACTGAAAAAAGAATCTTTGTATGAAACTATCATTCCAACCACTTTTAAGAAAATTTTTAGATAGACTCTTGCTAAGTCACTAATTTGCCTAGGCTGGAATTGAACTGGTAATACTGCCTAAGTTTGCCAGAGTGCTGGGATTACAAGTATATACCACCATGCCCAGCTAGATTAGTTCTAACAGCACAATAAAGTTATATTAACATTGAAAGTAATGAAGTTGCTAAAATGAAATTACAGAGCTGAATATAGTCTCTGATGGTTAACTGGTTGTGTCAACTTATGTCAACAGAACTAAATTGAATCAGCATAGTTCTGGGTGTGGCTGAGAGGGTTTCCTGAAATAAAAAATCCACACTGGGTGTGAATGGCACCAGCTCACAGGCTTGGCACCTGAATGGAATAAAAGGAAAATGAAAAGCAAAGCTGGCCTCTGTTTCTCTTGATATCCAGCTGTCTTGGTTATTTTTCGCTTGCTGCTAAGATAAAATACCTGACACCCAAAATTAGGGAAGGAAAGGTTTATTTCTTACAGTTTCTTGGGAGTTTCAGTCCACACTTAGTTGGTTCCAAGGCAGCGTGGCATGGTGGGGGAGCCATTCATGGTGGCCGCAAGCAGCAAGGCACTGGCAAGAGAGCGGAAACGCAAGAGGAAGACCCGCCTTTCTTTACACTGTATCTCAGCTCCACCCTTGGGCGGGTGCAGCACTCACATTGCCAAACCCCACGCTGGGCAACAAACCAATAACAAACCAATAACTCAGTCGCATCAAAAGTATATGAGGACTTGGGGGAACATAGTATATCACCCAATATACTCCACCCTTGGACCCTCAAGGACTCATGTACATCTTTAACATAAAAGACATTTAGTCCACCTCCAAGAGTTGCCAAAGTCCTAACAGTTTCAGCATTGCTGAAAAGTCCAAGTCCAAAATCTCCTCCGAGATCTATGGCAAACTCTTAACTATAACCCCCTATACAAATGAAATTGAGGTTAAACAAATCCAACATATAAAGGCACAAGATAAACATTACTATTCCAAAAGTTACAAATAGGGGAATGCAAAGCATTATAAGCAAAGCAAGTCCAAAATCCAACAGGGCAAACATTAAGTCCTGGAGTTCTCCACTCAGCATCTGAAGCAATCTGGCTGAAAGCTCCAAAAGGCTTGAGCAATTCCACCCCTGTGGCACGTTCAGGGATCTTAACTTCCATAGCTTTCCTTGAACAATGTTCCTTGGCTCCACCCTTACATCTTTACACATTGCTCTCTGCACGTGAGGTGGAAGCTACCTTAGTCTTTTCTTGTACTTAAAACTAGCACCACGTGGATGCCGCCAAGGTCCGCTGCAGGCTGGAGCAGTAGCCAGGCTTTCTTCTCTCTTGGCTGTAGGGGTCGACTGCCTGGATTGCTGAGCTCTCTGAACCTGATTGTGAGGAACAGCTTCTCTACACTGCTGCCATTTTGGAACCTGGTGTGGCTGCCTCCATTTTGAGACATGGTGTGGCCTCTGTCACCACTCTGGGAAAAGGCACTCTGTGGCTTTTTGTCACCACTCTGAGACAGGGTGTTTTCCTCCGAGCAAACTCTTTCACTTTTGAAGGTCTGAGGCTGCAAAGGGTGGAGGCCCGTTGCTTCCCCGGATGCCCCCAGGCCATCTTTTTTATTCTTTTATTCCTTCTCAGCAATCAAGGTCTCAGCTCTGTCTTTAAAGTCCACAGCTTCCTGGCCAAACTCACAAGGTTTTAAATCACCATGCCAAGCTCTTTTCTCTTTATTCGCAACATAAATCTGGCTAAGAGCCCCCAACAAAAGCCAGGTCACCATCTTCGAACCTTTCCAAACTCTTCCCACAAGCCATTTCCAAAGGCTCTTGAACCCCATGGTCCGGAATAGTCACAGCAACAACCCCACTCCTCTGGTACCAAATTGTTGTTGTAGTCAGGCACAGACCCTTTGGCTTCCTGTTAGGGATTTGAACCACAGTGATCTCCAGGCCTTTGACCTTTGGCTGGATCCTTTGAATTTCCAGCATGTAAACAACCCTTTTATGTACTTCCACATCTGACTCTGTGGGTGGCCATTGTAAGTCTAGCTTGTAAATCCTTACATATTTATATATTTTACATTAAATCTACTTCTTTAGTGAAACACTAAAGCAGCACTAATACATTGCCTTTTTATACATGTTTAAGAATCATTTCATCTAGGTAACATAAAGAACAGAAGTTAAGAGGTCTAGTTTATTTTAATTTTTTTTTTTTTTTTTTTTTTTTTTTTTTTTTTTTTTTTTTTTTTTTTTTTTTTTTTTTTTTTTTTTTTTTTTTTTTTTTTTTTTTTTTTTTTTTTT
>RJWM01001667.1:0-84074 GCA_004363535.1 Dasyprocta punctata | reverse complement strand
ATATTTTTTTCAAATGAAACTTTCTCTTTCTCAAAGTTGAAAAAATCAATCTGAGTGAAGGAAATCATCTACCTTCTTAAAAACTTATTGCATAGCCCACAGCTTACATAAGTACAATTTGTAATTCATTTAAAATATATGTACTTCCCTTCCCAGAACATCCTCAATGAGAAGATGTACGATTATCTGATAACCACCTACTATTTGTGACCCACTAGGGGGGTAGATCGAATTTCTTCTCCAAGTTATTGCTGCTGGTTTAAATCACTTTAGAGCAGTGAGTCAATGAATTCATCCAGTATTTATATAAGTAAGAATCATGCCTGAGGCTAAACAGACACATAATAATTTACTAGGTGCCCACAAAAGGATTCGTACAGCCACAAATACCCATTTCAGAGTATGGGTTTTCATAGTCTACTCATCTAACCCCAATGTGAGAAGAAACTTATCAACATATTCATTATGATACAGAGGAGAGAAAGTTTTATAACCTAGACACACTATTTGACTACTATAAAAAGTGTATCTTTTTAATAGTTAAGCATCAATGGACTGGGGGTGTAGTTCAGTGGCACGGTGCTTGCCTGGCAAGCATGAGGTCATCAGTTTGATTGCCAGTACCAAAAAAAAAAATGTAAACCTCAAAAAATCATTTATTAGTTTAGGTGACCAAAAGTTCCTGTATTATGTGCCTTTTTGTGATATATTTTTTTACTTCTCTGTAAAATATTTAATGTTGAGTCTGTGGCCAGAAGTATAACTTCCACTATTAACACTTTCTTAGGGCAAAAAAAAGGAAATCATGAAAATTTTAAGCTTTTAAGACAATTTTAAGATTTTTCCTTAGAAAAATGTTCAAGTATTGTTACTGATCACAAAGACATAACTGAAAATTAAAAAGAAAATATGCTACAGCTGAAAACTACCTTCCAGTTAACTGACTTTATACAGTTGAATAAATAGAGCATATCAAGCTTATAAAATTCCTACAATGTGAGTGTACCTAAAAGCCAAAGAAACTTTTTGAGGTAATGTACTTAGCTCTCACTAATTTCAACAAATCATTTTTCTATACAAGGCAATAATATATAAAGTGCATTTAGATGTGACAGGAATTCAGGAATTACCCTCAATAGCCTTATGTAATCTCTATGAAGGTACAATACTCCCAAACATTTCAGACTTTTAATTCTGCTCGTTGACACTCCAGCTGCAATTTTTCACTTGGCCCTGAGAGACTTTAGAGAAAGGCAAATGAACAGATGGACAGAAATCTCTGTTCTGTGCTCTACCGGCTGCTATTCAGTGAATAGCAGTACACTAATAAAGTGCTCAGCGGACTTCCACCTCCATCTGCTCTTAATAAAAATAAATGAGGCTCTGAAGCAAGCATAAGAGATTGGAATTCTTTAATGGACATCTTCAATACTGCAGGTGCATGGATTTATCTAAAACAATCCCTTACAGCTTGTGACAGCACCAGGATTGAGGTGGCCCCTGTTTCCAGTTCCCAGGTTAAATAGCACTTTTTCCTGGCTGTTTATCATGAGAAATTATGCTTCAACAACCTTAATAGACTTTCAGTCTCATTGTTCCATGACAAGTAATGAAATTAGATTAGTGCTGCTCAGTTTAGTGTGCAAAGACTTTATGATTCTCTTATGTTTAGGGAAATAAATGTTTATGAAGCTCCTCTTACAGTCCACAAGTGTGCAGCTTGTCTCATTAACAGGGCTCATCTTGTGCCTCTGTTACAAAATTTTGATTGCAGATACTGACCCCTTTTTTCTACCCACAAAGAAACCACACACAGAGAGAAAGAAAGAAAATGGTAATTTTTCCCATAGACCAGGTCAGAAAGTTAGCAATACAGGCACAAATTTTCTTCATTATAGGAAAATTTAGACTCTCTATTGCATACAGTACATTAGAGTCTCTTGAAATTTTACCCAGAAAGAGGGGGAATGAAATTGAGGTAAAAAAAAACATTTCTCCAAAGTAAAATGGAAAATACCTGTGGCAGCGTATTTTGAGCTTTTGTTTTGTATTCTACTGTTTTGTTTTGTTTTGTTTTGTTTTGTTTTGTTTTGTTTTGGAGTCACCACTTACAAATATTCCATCTCCCAGGGATCATCCTTAGCAGTTAATTACAAGTTGCAAAGATGCTTTAATGGATATCTGAAGGTAGAAATTTCAGATATCCATTATCCATAGGGATATAATCCTTCGATTTATCTCTTCTTGCTCTGGAGAAAAAAGTTCTCACTTACTATAAAGGCAGAATGAAAGGGTAGAATTTATAGGAAGATGGTTTTCAACTCAATAGAGTAGGTGGAAGAATTGTCAATATTCCGATTTTTCTCAGCAATACATAAAATACTGTTTTTTTTACTAAAGATAATCAAATATGTAGTTAATATTCATTTAGTATAAAAATTTAAAGGGTTTATGGTCTTTGCAATAAGAGATTTCCAATCTAGCATTAAAACATATTTCCCTCTCTTTTTTTCATAACTACATACACATACGTGTGCACACACACAAAGTATTGATGTACTCCTTAAGATTAGAATGTAATAAAGACCAAGCCAGAATCAACTGTACAACATATATCTCTATATATTTGGAAGATAGCAATTGCAAGTTTGGACTCCACTTATATTCAGAAGGCAGGAAATAACAAGTAATCCTCCATGACTCGGAATCTAATGTTCCCCTCTTTGAACATCCGTGCAGTATATATGTACTGATGCCCACTACATATGGTACGCTAGGATAGGTGCAGGGCATACAGATAAGGGCAATATTACTCTTTCCATTATTCGTCTGTCATTCTACCCGTATGTCTGTGTTTCTATGTATCCAATTCTGTATGATGTACCTATGGTTTAATTACACTTGCAGTTTCAGTATCTATTAAAATCTATATCTGTATACCTATAATGAGAACTGCAGAATCAGAGAGAAGATGGTCAACCATATGGGACTGTCCATCTTGCCACTTTGGAGAGGAAAATTTAATGTCAAAACTAACTTGTGAAAAAGAACAAAACTGAGATAGCAAAAGAGAAGTGGGGCACATTCCCTGATGGTAGTGTAGCTGTGCACTGGAACATTTTTTATATGTTTCAACCAATTGTAAGGAGTATTTTACTTATAGTTAGTTTAATAATCAACAAGCTACTGCATCATACACTGCACATTTAAAAAGTAAAGTGATTTAGGTTTCAATTCTTTTATGGGCAAGGTAATTTTTAGCAGGCTATGTAGTTCTTGCAAAATTTAAGGATCTCCATGTATCAAACAGCTTCTAGAAGCAAGAGAGGTCACAATGGGTCATTAACAGGGACATAAAACATATTTTGTTAAATCAGACTATAATAACTGAAAGCTTACATTTAGAGTTGTATAAATCAAGTCATGCGGTATAATGAATAGTCATTTATTTAACTTTCCTAAATCAGGATCTTCATTCCTAACAGGAGGTAAACAGTAGCCAAGTTATAGAGTCATTCTAAGGATTAGCAGGCAAATATGAAAAACACAAGGACTCAGTTATAATAAAAACTTGATAAAGGCCACAGTCATTGATAGGAACATCTGGGTTATGTTTCCTTGTTGATTCTAGTTAACTTTTATAACACCTAAAACAAAAGACGGGATATATTTGAAAAAAAATCAATCCCTAGAACATTTAGGATAACATGTTTCCCACAGCTTGGGTATATGTAATTTGAAACAGCTGATATAGCAAAGCACTAAAATTGAAAACAAATTCTTGGCAGACTGAGTGTTAGGACCTAATTATAAGTTCTTATTATGGCACTAAGACTTGGAAGGGAAGATGAAGAAAAGGAAGCACTGCATATGCTTGATAGCAGACTTTTGCCCTGAAATCCCTCAACCATCCCAAAGCCGGTATTTATTTGTAAATAGTTAAATACTTGTATGCATGAAAACCATAATCCCTATAAAGTTTTGTGTTTTAGAAAACATTCAGCTGTGAAAAAATCACAAAGGTAACATGTTCATTATGTTACCAAATAAAAAATAAAGTATACTATTTAATGAATACTTTTTGGACTGAATACAGTTTTGTTCTCATTTTCTGATGCATAATGATTAAGTTGCCCATTAGATTTTCTGACTTGAGCCTACTCAGATGACGTCTAACATTAGAACATCTAAACCGATACACATCTAGACACATACATTTCTATACACAGATTCTTAAAAAATTGCATGGCTGTGAATCTAGAATAAATTAGAGAAAACTGTATCTATACACTTAGTTAAGGAAATGCATCTCTCATTCACTAAGGTGATATAATTGATAGATATTATACATTAATACTTAAGAAACACTGGCCTGAAACTTTAAAAGATGTCACCTGAAACTCCAGCTTTGTCTTGTACTACCTCTGTAAACCTGTAAAGGTTATCTTCTAACGTCAGTTTTCTCATCTGTCAAGTGAAGATAACAAACATGTGTTAAAGAGTTGTTGCAAAGATAAATTATATAAACCATATAGTTAGCATGGTTCTGACAGCAAGAAACAAATTAATAAATACTCATTATCATTCTTAATACTTCTTGTTCAAGAAAAATTTCTCAGGCTTAGCTTTTTAATTTGGGAATGCAAGAAAAAGTCAGAGGAAGGAAATCTTTTCTCTCTACTAGTTCATTAAATACTTAGCTTAATGCTATTATCAAAGGAACAAAGTTTGAAAATTAATTATATCAATGTTTAAGAGTCTGTAAGACTGAATATGGGAGGAGAGCACAGTCTGATAACTGTTTCACTTTTCCATAACTGAGATTGAAGGATCACATGCAGAGATGCTGGAATGGCAGAGCATATAGGATGAGACTACTAATGTGAAATGACATGGTTTATTGCTCCTAGTTCAAAACTGTCTCCTAAGGCCATAAGGCTGGGTCCATGTAGACATACTCCTTTATTGTAGTTAAAGAAGGCCCTTCCTCTCTTAAATAAGAATGACCATTCATCTACTGGGGAACTCCAGAAGAAACCAAGGGCATCCATTTTTAAAGATCCTGCTTATTTTAAGGAGGAGCAGTTCTAAAAATATTGTCTTGGAAAAACTAATCCAGAGTGAAGAAAGAAAGGTTTAAATAAATACTACTCAAATAAGACTACAAGGGACATACTGAAACAAACATCTGCCTTTATAAGAAGTTTAGAACATGTAATCTGAAATGTGTGAATTAAGAACTTCCAAGGCAAGCTCCACCATGCTGACTGGAAAAAGCCTCAGCCAGAAGAGAAACTATGCCTTCTGGTGAAGCAGGGTCAACTATGCAGATTGATAAGAGCCTCAACAAGAAGAGAAACCAAGCCTTCCTGTGCAGTAGGCTATGCCATGTGGATTGAAAAGAGCCTCAGTGAAAAGAGAAACCATGCCTTTCCATGAAGCAGGCTCTGCCACGCTGATGAGGAAGAGCACTCAGCCAGAAGAGAAACCATGCCTTCTCATGAACCAGCTGGTGTGCAGGTTGAAAAACCAGAAGAGCATTCCCCCCACCGCTGATTCAGAGGACTAAGGGCAGAGATGATAGCAACTGAGGCAAAGGAATATCTTGATGCTTATATTGTTTGGCTGATTCTTTTTTTAAAAAATTTTATTTTAAAGATAGTAAAATTCAACAAAATATAATAGAACAAAGTCAGTCAAAACAAAGCAGTAGAACTGGTATAGAATTTCAAAGCAGGATACTAGGAAAACAATAGCTACTGTAGTTTATCTTGTTATCTTCACAATGGTTGACCATTCCATCAGGTATAGTAAAATCAACCCCCCCCCAAAAAAAGAATAAAACCAATCAAAACAGAATATTGAATAAAGCAAAACAATTAATCAGATTAAGTAAACAATATTGGGTCTCAAAAACAAGATAGAAGGGAATCACCTTATCTGCTAAACTGCATACTGTCATCCTCCCAAGAGATGCTCAGACTGCTGGCCCCAAGCCTGCAGAATCTGCCATTGTTTGGTTGATTCTGCAGGCCTGGGGCTGGTGGTCTGGGCATCTACTGGGAGGATAGCAGTGTGCATTGTGTCAACTGTGGGGGATATCCTCCTGTTTTGTTTTTGAAATTCAATGTTTTGTTCCATTTTACTATTTTGTTTTAACCCTGTATATGGTAATTTGAGCAACTATTTTGAAGATAACAATGTACACTATTGTTCTCACTATTTTGTCTTGTTCTGACATTGTTTTGTTCTATTCAATGTTATGTTTTGATTGGTTTTATATACTTTTTCTAGATTATGCTGATCTACAACTATAAGAAGACAATTTAAGAACACCCATATTTACAACAACTATGTATGTGAATTTGGAATTGCTACCACTGAGGAGGGGATTTTCAATATAGAAATTTCTAAGTGTCTTCACTTTACATCCTTTGCATATTCATAATTACTCCTGATAGTAACTCTATATGGTTCTGCAGATCAATATTACTTTAAGTACAGATTCACCGATCACTTATTACTAAATGTTAGTAAGAAGCTCCAATGAAAAAATGAATCAACAGCATCACTGACCACATTGCTGTGTTCAATCAGCATTTTTCCTGATGAATGAAGAAGTGAAATATGCTTTTTCTTAAGTTCCTTATTTTGTAATGGCTAAGGAATTGGCACTTTGAATATCAAAGCCATAGATTATCTAGATAGGAGTGAAAGAAGGAAGTACATCCAGGATAAATGTTCCAGCTAGAAATGAAGATTTCAGGAATATCACAAATTGAACAGTATGGGACAGGGCAAATCTAACTTTTAGCAAATTTTATTCTTAAAAATGCAAGCAGAACTTGCTGCAAGAAGCTAAAAGATAAAAACGATATTCTGATTACTTGCTACATGTTAGGTAGTATGTTTTGGAAAAATGTCTACTATCCCTTAACCGAATTAGAAATTAGAAATTCTGAGAATGTGCTTTGGAAAATTCTTGCTAACATATTTTATTTTGGATAAATTTTGATTTCTTTGAATGAAATAAAATCATAAATTCTCTACTTACTTCAATGATTCAGCTTACCTATTCAAATATTCAAAATTTGTGCCATTAATTTATTCTTATAAACATTCGTAGTATAATGACTGCCACATTCACTGTATGCTGAACGTTACATATTGTAAAAATGGTTATCATCACTTTCACTGAATTTGAAATTTAATAAGGAGTGCCCATGTAGGAAGGATAGAGTAGTATGAGAACCAAAACCTTTGAAAGTACAATTGTCCTGAATGTACTTCTATTTTTGGGTCCTACATGAGGTAGAACCCTTTAGTTATAAATGACATAAATAAGTATCTTGCTCAATAGCACAACTAAGTGATAGAGGCTGGTGCTGGTGGCATAAGTTTGTGATTTTCTTCAAGTGCTTCTTCTATTTCATTAGGGTAGTGAGCAACACTATTTAAATGCTTATTGCCAGAAGCCAGGTTCTTGCTAAAAGCTAACTGTCATAGGGTATTGTGTTATGTTCTGAAACACCCCTGCTTTCAGTCCTGCAGGTATAGGTATAATGTTTTGTTCTTAAAGTTTTCAGGTGAAGTGAGTTTTTAAAAATGCTATCTATTATCAGTGTGTTATTTGAAATTTCATGAATATGTCCTAAGATCTTCCACCACTAACTGCCTCATTTTCTTCTAGCTTGTTCCTTTTGGAAAACACGGCATTTTCTTCTCCAGAAATGATTAACTACTTAGATATAATGCTGTTGTGTTCTGTTCTGTTGACTGTCAGTACAATCTTTTGTACCTTTTGACAAGTTTTCAAAAGAGCCTCAATTTGGGTATTGCATGTTCAAATGGATCCAATCGATATCTAAATTGCTGAAGTGACAAGCGAATGTAGAAACTTGTTTGTGAATAAACATGATAATTAATGACAATCAATGGGATGGTTCAGTCAAGTAAATCTTGAGTATGGCTTTTACTAATAAGCATTTGTCACACTGTATTGCTCAGCAAACTAGCTTGCTTTAGAGAGTTATTAACAAGCTGATTTTAACAAGACCAGTGTCAAAAGAAAGCAAACAGAAAATATGGCTTTCAAGGAATCTAAGCAAACCATACCTGATTTAAAGGCATAAATATTGTCAGAACCACTAAAAGATGTCCATTCTTTATCCATAACAAGAATCATCAACTCAGAGGAGAAAAATGTCCCATTTTTTTCCTCTTTTCTATCACCAAAACCAATTTGAATAGCAGTTTTATATTTGTCATAATATGCATCTTCACAAGCCACAATTTAGAATTATGAACAGAAAAATACTTTAAAATAATAATGGTACAGAAACAAACTGCATGTGATAAAATGAATTTATTTTAATTTGAATTTAATTAGAAATCAGTAACAAACTGACATGAACTTACACATGAATTATTTATAGTTTTTCCATAATGAAAGACATACTTTAAAGCCATCCATTTGGTTTCTAATTTATATTCACAAAACAACAAATCCCAGTTATTTCATCAAAGTCCTTTTTTCATTTGTTTTGAAAAAATTTTCACATTCCTAGTAACTTTTTCTACTTGGTACTATAAGAAACAATTTATTTTTTAATATCCATTATGTTAGCACAGGATTTTAAATGTGAATAATTTGATTTCATAAAATGCATCTCAATTAATATTACATAAGGAAATCTTGAGTCCAAATATACTTTTAAAATTTCTTAAAAGGCAAAGCAATGAGTGATAATTACTATTTTAAGTATTCAAAGACAATAAAGGTTTAATCTTTGTTGCATATTTAGATCTCCAAGATTTGGTATTTTTGGTATTTAAATGGCCCTCTGAATACAACAACCACAGTCTCAAAGCTAAACTGCGGGGTAAAAACTCTAGCAATAAGACAGCCTGATGACCAGGGTTCAGAACTTACATGCACAATATTCTTGTAGGTTCACAATAACCCAAAGATGTTGATAATGTTATCCTATTTAGAAATAAAGTTCAGTGAAGATAAATAAAATCTGTTTAAAAACAAATGAAATCCTTAAAGCAATAAAGCAATCTATTTAAAATCTAAAAAGAACTATAGTAGAATTTTTTGTAAGCTAACATGAAGTTTAATGAAGAATAACATTCTTCTTTACCCCAGGTTCTAAGCACATTAAGAAATAAGAAGAGTCGAGGTTCCATTTATCAATTTTAATAAACTATTTCTAGAGAAGTTGATCAAAATCTGATGGCAAATAGCTTCCCACTGAAAGATCAGATATGTACTAACTATGTACACCTTGCTCAAAAGGGAAAAGGAGTCAGAATAGACATGCCTGGTTTCTTTTTTCAAATTTACTATTCAGATGTGTATCTTTCTTCCATCTTCAGGGCACATCACACACGAACAAAGCCAAGGTAAGGAGTTTTATTCTAATAATACATACTATGGGAAGGAAAATAGAGAGAAATCGGAAAAAAACACAGTAGACACCACATTAAGCTTTTACAGGCATTTCTCAACACACTTACTAACGCTCTATAAGGTACTATATTATCTCCATTTATAAACTACAAAGATGATATATATAGCAGGTGAAGTGATTTGCCTCAGGTTATATTGCTATAAATAATGCAACTGGAATTTCAATTTGGTATGTAAAGTTGTATCTAAAATCTAAGTGTTTAAAGAATGATATATAGCCTCCATCCATTCCCATGTCTATCACTATGTATGTACCAGTATGATAGAATCTACAGAGATGAACAAGAAATCATCTTGCATTTGATAATTTATCATATGCTGACTAATGTCAGAGCTCAGAACATGACAGTACCCCAGAGTGTGGTGCTTTGACACGTTGAGTATTTTTGAGCTGGAAAAAAATAGGGGGGCCTCGAAAGCAAGGATTCTGCCTTTCTCTCACTTTCCTGTCCCCTCTTCCTCTTTACCTTCTAAACTGATTCACAGAAACTATAGTTTCTCTCATTCGAAGCAAGCCATAAAACCTAGAAAAGTCACTTTCTGACTTTCCTGGGGCTTCCTGTGCAAACTGCAGCGGGAAGGTGTGATATGTTTCCTTTCCCATCATGAAATCACCAATCATAATCATTTAGGTTGATTTCTATGACAAAAGACAGTCAGCAAGAGTAACTATAACATATTTATTTGACTGAATTTTCGCATGACACCGGAACTTTCTGTAATGAAGACTCACACAACCAATAAAATCTGTCTGTGTGTTTAGGTTCATTGAAGAATTGCTGACCCAGGAAAAATACAATCCTGAAGGAATTTTCTATGGTACATAGCCTCATAATGTGTCATAAGACCCTAATTTGGAGAGGTCCTGCTCAATATCCACAGACTAAAGAGAATTTGAACAAACAGGTCCCATTGTGTATCTCTCGCTTTACTAACATTAGATGAAACCATTTTTATCCAAACATGTTTCTCCACAACTGCTAACTTTTTTCAATAGATTTATCAATAAAAATACAGTTTTCCCTGGGTGTCTGTATCCTCACATTTTTGTTTACTTTTTTGTTTTTCAAGAGAGTATGGCTATGTAGCCCAGGCAGGCCTCAAACTCAGCAATCCCCTGCCTCAGTCTCTCAAGTGCTGAGTGGGTCCTCATTTCTGAAAGTTTCCCACATCGCACAAAATTTTGGTTAAAGTGATGCATTAGGCTTTCCTTATATTAATAATCTTTTGCCAGGACCCTTGAAATGGGTAAGGAAAAGATTTTACTTTCCCTCCCCTATATTAGCATATGATACGAGAAAGTCAGAAGCACAGGACTAAATATATGTACAATTAAAAAAAAAAAGGGGCAGCAGCCCCTAGGCCAGGTTTCAAGTTTTCCACCAGTGAGCCGAGTGACAATTTAAAGAAGTTTGTGAATGAATTCTAATCTGCCCCCATTTAACAGATATTTTTAATAAAACTTTTGTTGAAACGAAACATGCAAAACTTGGAAGTAAAGGAGAAAGGTGACCGTCAGTCCTTTTAAAATCATAGGGTAGTATTATCCAAGCAACCTAACCAAGAGCTCTCCTTTCTTTTGGCTTCCTATTTACTGTTAATCTTAGCTTAAGCTTTGAAAAGCAGATGTAAACTTGTAGAAGTCCAGCACATTGAAAATAATTTTCATCCAAGAGAAAATAAAATGATTCTCACTTAACATGAAGATCCTAATTGCACTTTTGTCCTACTGCATTCTAGTATGCTGGTCAGTTTTGTATTGCTAAAATAAACATAAACATGCTAAAAATTGATTAGTTTAGTGGAACAAATAACACCACACGCACTGGGCATCACAAGAACAAAAGTGGTACAAACTGCAGCAAAGGGCAAGAAGGTAAAACATCTAGAGGGTGTGCAGGCAAACAAGGTCAAGAAGGTACTAGAGAGCAGCAAAGGAGAGCGAGAGCTTGTAACTCTCTTCTCAGAGGTTAGCTGGCAGTTTCTGACTGGTGAAGTTGACTTTCATTTCTCTAGGATTTGATGGATCCTTGTTGCTGATTTGGCTTTTGAACTGCTTGGATAAGAACACAGGGCGTTAAAGCCACCTCGGTCTAACAGAATCCCAGTCAGTTATTTTACATGTCTATCTTTACAACATGTATCAGATTTTTCTCATTGATTCCAGTTGCTTTGGTTCCTTGAACCTTTATTTGAATAAGATTTATTATACTACTGGCTCTCTTTTTAAGAAGTTTTTTTTTAAACAAAGTATGCAAAACTTAAAAAAATCCTCATGTCATGTCTGTATGATAAATATATGACCTAATTTCTTGAAAATTATATGTTGATATTATTGAACTATATGGATTTGTTTCCTTGTTTGTGAAATCAGAACGTCAGTAATTTCCTCAGATTTTCTGGGATTATTAAATGAGCGAAAACCCTGATCCAGCAGTAAATATTCATTACGTGCTTGAATACCACACATATGATAACATTAACATCAACAGTTAGGGTCGTTGCTGTAGTTGTTGCTGTTAACTTTGTTATTTTTCTACTGGAAATTTCTAATCTACCAACAATGAGTGTTTATGGTCTGGATGAACAAATCTTTGCTAAGAATTAGTTGGATAAACAAGAAAAGATGAATTCAAATTCCATGACACTTATGGTAAAACATCTCAAATGCTCTTAAAAACTCAATTCCATCTTTGAAAGGAAATTTGGTACAACACACACACACAAAATAAATTAAAAAGAAAATGAAATAAACATAAATAAAAATGTGGTCCCTATTCTCTTGACTATTGTGTTAGCTATAAAACCACTAAAAGTGTCCTTTATATTTCTAAACCTTCATTCTCAATTTTGTAACTTTTATTTTTGCTGACCACTGATAAATAAGTTGGGGGCTGACGCTGGTTCACAGGTTTGACTTAGAGTTGAAATGGTGTAAGACTTACTAAATGACAGTGATGCGATGTTCCTAAAGAAAACATGATCAGTCCTATGACACTAACCTCTCTGCTGCAGACACTAATTCAACATACTAGCATCACTTTTATTTTCTTCTTCTTTCTTCACTGGCACAGAGGGCTACCATGGAAGCCTAAGATAAGTAGAAATTAGCTCATATATCAGCAGCAACATATTCTTCAGTTTGAAACTACAGAGTAAAAAGGAAGATGTTTACATATGTGAGAGCAAAGATAAAGGAATGGTGTCACCCTTTTAATGCCATACAAGCCTCTTTCGCCCAAAGGATTGGGGAAATGACAGGCATACCTCTTTCCCCCAAAGGATTGGGCCCTTGAAGACTGCAGAAGCCTGTAAAAGCAAATTAAAATTATTCCCTGCTTTATATTCTCCTTTCAACCTTAAATCTTAAGAGATTAATTTTGAGCCACTTTCTGTTTGCATTGCCTTCTTTGTCATGCAAATATGCCAGACTACTTTACCTTTTTTAATTAGGGTTGGGAGAGCATATTTTATATCCAGTCTAATGCTACCAGCTAGCCTCTCCCCACTACATTTTCTCCCTTTTTAAAGGCAGTTTGTAGTTAATACAATAGCAGTTGCCAGATTTTAAATCTGCCACAGTTAAACACTGGGTTTAAGAAAAGACCAGTGATTTGTTCTTTAGCTAACCCAGTGATGCGGACCTTCCCTGGACATCTATCTTCTCTTTGAACCCTCTAAGGAAAAGCAAGATTTCACATAGGATTCTATGAGTTAGAAAACTATAGCATATATTTTTTATATGCAATAAAAGAGATACAGGTTCTAGCTGAAACTGGAAATGCTGTCCTAAATCTCATTGGAGACTATTTTTTATCACATTAGGGAAAAACCATATATGATATCTTATTTTATTTATTTATTTTATTTATTTATTTTTTAGAAAGCACCCATTGATAAGAACTAAACCAAAGCAACCTCCTTTTATTGAGTTAAAATTGATTTGCAGATACTTCAATTCTTGCTCATTGGTTATTTATTGTACTCCAGAAGTAGCCGTAAGTGATCTAATTCCTTTCGAATAAGTTCCAATACTAAGTTGTTCTCTATTATTAAGTTATTTTCTTATACTGTATAATCATTCACTTTTCTGAACCATTCAATTAATAACAGAATAAAAACAATCCTGACAGGTCTGCCTACATAAGGCTGAAAATGAAGTACTGCAAACACTGTCTGGGTAAATTGAACAGGAGGCACATCTTTAATTCGCCTTTGAATGGTCCATTTATTATAGACAAGAAATGGCACAGAAACTCACAACTCTTTTTAAATACTTTATCTATATCAGACTAGATTTTATTTCAGACACAAAGCAATCTCTGTTTATGTTGAAACTATTTAAATTTACTGAACTTTAGAAAAAGAAGAGTCTTCCAGTGATTGCATTTTGCTTTCCAACATTTGGGTTAGCTGTAAAATAGAGTAACTTACAATTAAGACCCTCTTTAAAATTCAAATAAATATTTTGACAAAGATTGGGTGGAAGGCAAATCTCTGTGGCATATCATTGCAGATCTCTGTCCTTGATGATGTCTCTTTGTTTTCTGAAATCATAATTCAGTTAAGTCTTTGCTACATCCAAATATATTTTCAATCTGCATTTCTTCAACTTTGTCCCTAAAGACAGTAAGTAAGATCTGGACAAATGAATGCTATTAGCCAATGAGGAAGGCAACTATATTTAAAAAAATTTTTTTCAACCTCAATTCTTTGTCATCACAGTCTATTCTTCCTGTTTCTTTCAGTCTTCTGTACAGAGAAGAAAGAGCATAAATCAAATTGGCTAACACTTTTTTGTCCATATTTTCTGTTATAATTATACTGTCATCTCCAATCAGTATGTCTCTTTTATCTAAGCTTCTCTTTGTTTACATCGTCATAAAAGCATTGTTTTTACAGTTAAAGATTTTTCACTATGTGTACTTTACCATTTGTAAAGTATTTTTCCATCATGCCACCAGTTTTATCTCCAGATTAATCCAGTGAGGTAAGCAATCCAAATAGCAACATGTATCATTTCATTCTATAAAGAGAGAACTACAGCACACTAACATAGGTAGCTGTACAGTAGCTGTATAGAATACAGCCATTCATTACTTTGTTCAGATTTATCATTCTTTCCATATATTGGTCTGCCAAACCATCAGTTCATAGTTATATCCAGCCTGCAGGCATTGGCCAGTAAATTAAGAATTTTTTCTCATTTTTTAATGACTATATTTTAAAAAGTTATATAAATAACTACACAATAGCTTCAGTTTTATATCTTGGTCTACAAAATATTTACTACTTGGTCCTAAGCAGAAGTCTGCTATTTCTTCTCTGTAGTATAAATTCTAGAAGAGATGGCTCTTCAAAATAAATACCCATAGAAACTTAAGAAACAAGAATTAGCACTAAATTTAAGGAAGAAGGCAATAATAAAAATACATAAAAACAAATTTAAAAAGAAGTAAGTCATTGAAAGTCAAGAACTTGACAGAAGTGCAAATTATCCTACAGAAAAAAATAAATTAGAAAAGTTGAAATTTAAAATGGAAAATTAAGAATTTTGTTTAATAAAAGTGTTTAATATGTTTGTTTTCAAAGTTATCTCCTCAAATTTAGGTTGTCAATTTCTGGAGAGAAAAATTCAATATCTTTTGGCTTACATTTTATATTATAGTTAGCGTTTAAACCCTCAACAAAATGTAATACACATGTATATATGCTATGTACCGTCTATATATTGTTTCTTGAAGAAATGTAATACAAATTCTGTGCCATCCATAAACTAACTTACGATAGGCCAAACTATCCCAAAATAGGGAGGGCCAAAGGATCAAGATATCTAAGACAAACAACTAGTCAATCTGAGTCATATAGCAGAATACTGTGATGCCCGGCTCAGTAGTCTTGCTCCAAGATCTCTACATTCAGCTGAGCTACTGCACTTTGTATTATGCTGGGATACATCGCCTAGTTGCCAATCACAGATAACTTTATTTAGATACAGAAACACACAATAACAAATTCTCCTTAATGTAAACTGGACAGTAGTTTGATAGAGATATTCAGAAGTCTTTAAGTGCATCCAACACGTGTCTGGCCTTTTCATCCAATCAGGTCAGCTTCCTCAAGGAAAGAAACTGAAATTTGTAAGATGAATAAAAGTTCGTTCAGTGAAGTTGATTCCCGTATCCTACATGGATATCTTCTGAACCAAAAGAAAAAATAATCACTTTGCTCCTGGATTTCAAAGTTACTTGATGAACACTTTGCCAGACTTTCCCTTTAACATCTTCAATTCCTAAGTCCCCAATAACTCTTCAGACTTGAGGAGCACCTTCAAATTTGCTGTCTTCTTTTCTCTTATCTCTTTAGACTGCTTGCAACCATCAGTTCTCAAACTTTGCCGCACACCAGTACCAATCACCTGGGATGCTTTTTACACTTTCATTGCCCTGAGCACACTCCACACTAATTATTTCAGAATATCTGAGGGTGTAACGAGGCATACGGAGATTAACGATCATCATGTGATTACAGTGTACTGTAGAAACTGCAAACTCAGAGCTTATTATTTAAGTAAAATGTCTTCACCTGGGAATTCAAAGCACTCCATTTGACAACTCTGACTTATCTTCGAAAACTTACTCTCGAAAAGTCTATATGACAGACAACTGAACTACTCACTTTTCTTTGAAGATGATTCATGCCATTGTGCTGATAAAGTTGATCTCTTCGTGTAAGGAAACTGCCCTATCCCTTGAAATTACTGGGCACTCTAAGTATTGCCTTCTCCAAAATGCCCCTCCAAGGTCCCAATAAGATGGATCAGAATGTGGCCTCTGGAATCAAGGGGCTTATATTTTCCTTACAAAGTTATACTATACATTATCTTGTATTTTGAGTTAGCAAAAGTTAATTTGACAAACACATCACCATCCAGCTAATCGTTAGGCATAGTAATTATTACTATGACTGCAATAGTGTATGCCTAGTCCTGAGTTGTAACTTACTAACTGGGTTCTTTTCATCTTATTCTTTGACACTGAACCAATGCCTCTCTGAAGTAGACTCTGAATAAACATTTTCTGTACTTAAGAAAATAATGATATTCCAAATAAGAAACATTGTGAGTATGAATATTGTACTTGAAGCAAAAAATAGTAATTTTCATTAGAAAGGTGCAAGGTACAATGTATAGAATTTCAGTATGAAATTCTATAACTTTAACTTTGGAGTATAGAACCAAAATGAAAATATTGCAGGATCTCTCAGTGAGTAAGCGTACTATCTTTTGAACCAACGTAGTTATTACCTTCATAATATCTGCTCTAAACTATAACCTATGTTCAATTTTCAATTGAACAATCAGTAATTATTTAGGATTCTGGTCTCTTTCAGATACTCACTAGGAAACTGAGGTAAAATGGTGACTACAGAATTTATTGATTCATTGTATTTTCAAGTAACATTTATTAAATGCTTCTTCAAGACACTAGGGATACTGCAATTAAAGAAATAAACCAAAATATACACCCTTTAAATAACCTGATCAAAAGTTAGTTCTGAACTAAACCATATGCTATTTTTTCAATTTAACTAGAGCCACCTGGAAAATATAACTATTATTAAATTTAAATTTACCAATCCCTCCTAATTGTACATCTAGGTTTGGATTCCTCAGGAAGGACATAGCAATAAAGAAACCAAGGATGACTTCATGGGCTACTCATCATTTTTCTGGTTAAAAATGAGCAAGGTTCTTCTCAGGCACATGCATTGCTTGTACCTAACAATATGCGTCTTTGGGCAGCACATTGTGCTCCTTCAGGCAGAAACAATCTATTTCTCAGGCTCTTTCCTATCTATCAAGTCAGAGACAGAAAATGAGAAGATGACTTGCGGATATACCACATAAGCCATAATAATTTCTATGTCTTTTCCTGGAGGCAAGACATCTTTCAATTCTGTCCAGAGATGGAGCAGCTGAGTGGGAAGATGTTTGGGAATTCTCTCTACATTGGAAGTCTACAAGTTACATCTATTATTCCATAATACTTCTTATCATATATTATTTTATTCATTTGTGAGAAAAAAATAGCTAGTGGGAGGCTTTTAGCTAAAAACAAAAGAAAATCCTGCCAAAAATCCTAAGAAAATTTAGTATTTCATCTCTAAAGAGATTAGAGATAGTTACATGAAGTTTTCAAGGTTGGTTAATTCAGCAAGTGAACCATAACACAGGTTCTGACTTAGCTTCTGCCCTCTATACCCAAGTGTGCCCTCAGTCCTAATGGCTATGAGCTGTCTGCAAGGGCCCCAAGTATCATATAAGAACATTTGACAGGAGAAAAGAAACAAAAAATTCATTTGCTCTAACGTTCCACTTTAAGACTGATAAAAATGTTAGGTGATACTCTGAACCTACATCCTTTTTTTCCATTTTGGCCAGAAGGGCCCCACATAACAGAAGAATAAAATTAGCAGGATTGGTTTCAGTGCTTTCAAGTTTTCAATGATACCTGAACTTGAAGCATGCATACCATCAGTTCACCGCTACTGGTTTAGACCAGAGAGTGTGACTAAAGATCGAGCTTCTAATTTCTGGAAAGCTAATCTCAGCATAAGACATTAGGAGATCTGTGGCTGATTAGTCAACATCATCTTCAGTTTGAATAAAATGTGTTAGAAGACAGGCACAGATACTAATTTGAACCTTTTTCTCCAAAGAACTTTGGAGTTGGCAAAGTAAGTATTAGAATACCCTGGGGAAGGAGGGGTTAGAAAACACCGAGGTGTGCGACTCACTCACAAAGATTCTGATTTAATGAGCTAGAACACAGCCTGGACATAAAGACTGCAAAAATCTTGCTGTTGACTCCAATATATGTAAAGTTGGAGAAGCGGTGTTGAAAAGCAGTACTTCCTAAACTTTAGCATTAACCTAAACTGCCTGAGACTATGGTTAATTACCCACAGATTATGATTCAATCAGCAGTATTTCTAACCATCTCCTGTTGATGCTGCTATTGCAGGGGTGGGGAAACACTCTTTGAGTTGCAAAGCCCTAAATTTAGGGCTCTAACTATGGCTCCATCATACCAGTGATCAGACAACGCATAATTTGACTGGTGAATGGCTGGTTTTTTCTCTGGCCATGAGAATTTTAGAAGAGTTAGAAAATGGTCGACTCTACAATAGGTATCGTACTTCCTAACAATTCATAGATTTTACATCTTTGAATTTTCCAGTGAGACTATTTCTGAGCAGTTATGAGTGGCAGATGGATTAATTAGAAGATGTAACTGTGATGATCACAGACGAGAAATTCTAGAATGGTCATAATAGCTGATTTTATTTGCCTACCTGAGAAGCTTTGATGGGTGACAAATGTCTACATTTAGAAACTGTCAAATTATTTGCAGGACCACTGGACCCGTGTAGTTAGTGTTCACATACAAGTCTCACCATAGCTTTGAAGACAGGCTGCCAAAAGTGATTAAATAAGAGGTAACAGTTAAAGGTAAATTGGGCATAGAGAGCTACCTTTTGTACCTCTGGCACTTTGGCAGAAGCTGACTTTCTTTCAAACATATTAATTTTTATGTTTGAAGACTAGCATTACCTTGCACGAGTCCCAAGAAGGGATTATACAAAGATATTTTATATTAGGATGCACATGTTCATCCTCATTGAGCTAAAAAGAAAAAGGCTTGGCTTTTAACCACAAGGAATCAGTTTCTTTTTTCTAAAAGCACAGTACTGTAGTCCATGGAACAGAGAAACCAAGGAGAATACAACCATGACAGACACCTACAGTGGCAGTGAATTGTTCTCTAATACTACAAATGAAAAAACCTGGAGCCTTACTGCTTGCCTTACTCTTTACTACAGGAATGTAGTAAAAGATGGCATACCTGTAACATTGATTCTCACAGGACTGGCCAGCAAGGAGGCGCTGTTCAAATATGCGATTTTTCCATGTGCATGATGGGATGTTCCTGATCAGTGTTCAGCTAACATAAATAGTAATCTATCTTCATCCACGTGTGTCCTAGAAAGTAATATGATCAGTGGAAGTCCAGAGGCATCAATGTAGACCGGAAAAATGTGGTTTCCAAGCTGGCACAGGCCATACCACACTGTTCAAAGGCATCATTGTCTAAGCCATCCTTTCCAGCCTTGAATCTTAGTTTTAGCCTCTAATAGCTAGTTTACCTGAACTTTATTTGACCCAATTTTGGCATCTTGAAAAAGTAACTACACTAATAAAAGTTCCTACCATTCAGGGCAGTGTAAGTACTATAACAGACATTTTAATTTTTTAAAAGACTGACTGGTGCATACATTTTGTACCACAATGCTTACTTCCAGGATTTGGTGATTTTTTCTTCTTCTTCATGGATATTTTTTGCCTTTCCTCATTTGAAAATGAATGAATACATATTATTTTTATAATTTGAGAAAAAAACATATATTAAAAGGAAGTTTTGGCTGTGTCAGTTAGCTATTACTACCTAATAAACGAACCCACAAATCAGTGACTTAAAGCAAAAACTCATTTACTGCTAGATCTCAGGCATATGTGGATTGATTTCTCTTAGCTAAATGTGCTCATGGGCCTGTAGGTGACTGAGCTCACCTCTTTGGAAATAGTTTAGTGGTGGAGCAGCTCTAGTTTCTACATCTCTCATTCTCCTCGGACCCACAAAAAAGCCCAGTCTGTCTTCTTTATAGAAATAGAAAAACAGAAGTGTGCAAAGAGACACCATAAAATGTGCAAGGTCCCTTGCAATCTAGGTTCAGAAGTGGCACAGGTTTGTTCTAATGCTGTTGACCCAAGCAAATCCTACAGGCAATCTCAGAGTCAAGAACTGGGGATACATAGCCAGTTTCTTATATGGCAGAAACTAAAGATCACGGATCACATTCATGAGGGAGACAAGCATTAGGAGGTGTACCAGTAATGAGATCTCCACCACCATTTTCTGAGCCCTGTCCACAAGTCCATTTCACTTGACTACTCTTGTATAACGGTGACTGAATACATGATTATTGGAATCAAGCATGTCTGCATTCAAATTCTAACTGAGCTATTTACTATGCCAACCTGACAAATTCCTTCATCTCTGAATCTGTTTCCTATTTATAAAGCACAAACAAAAACAATCCTAGCACAATTAATAATTAAATGAAGCAATCAATACAAATTCCTTAGGAGCACGCTTGGCACACAGGAGTACTCAGTGAATACTAGTTGATAGTCTTAATGTCAATTAACATCATCACCTTCTAAAATAAACTGCCATGAGCTTCCCAGTAAAAATGATCTTACTCCCCTGAAATTCTTTCCACCTGTAATCACCCAAACTCACCATCTGATGTGCATCACATGCACTTGGCACTGTGGTCATTTCTCTACCTCTCCTACTGGACTGTAAACTTCTGGATGGGCAGAGACTGTATTTTGTGCATCTTTGGATCCCATATCACTCAGTAAGTCTTCACTACAGTTAGAAGATTAAAGATAGCTTACATTTTTGCAATATTTTGTACCTGCCACAGTGTCCTGTAATCTGATTGTCTCGATGTAAATAGGGAGGGAGTTTTTTGGTTGAGAAAACTGAAGCTAAAACTTTGAGATTTGCCTGAGATCACATGATAGAAGACATAAACATTATTTGATTTCTTATTTTCTGCTTTTACTCAGTTAACTTTTACTGTTGGGACCCCTACATATTTATGGCACGAAAAAATGAGCTAAAGGCAACAAGCAATCATAAAAGAATTTGTAGTAGCCAAAACCAGAGAGTATTGTGAAATACAACATAATATGGGCCATTTTGATGCTTAATTTTTCTGGTTGTTATGTTTAAGAATTGAGGAAACCAACAGTATCAAATTTATTTAACTTTTGTACTAGTTTCTCTTTCCTTTCTTTTCTTTTTGATTTACTATTTACAAAAATTTCATAAATAAATGAATTTTTATTTAAGAAAGAAAAGTAATGCTTATACTGCTAAATACTACAGTTATCACTTAGCTTGGATTAAAAAAAAGAACTTATTCTTAAGTGTTCTTTAAATTACAGATGTTGTAATTTTAAAATCATTCAACTTAAAGGAGACAGAAGAGAGGGGAAATGCTTACATTCCAAATCTGAAAGGATAGTCTCTCATTTGTCATCAGTTTTATTCTTAATCTCATGATATAAAATGCTCTGTCTGCAGAGAATGATATTCCTAGTGAATCTACCCCAGAGTTTGTGCTCATGATTTCACAGAAGTGTTCACTGATCAGTATGGCTAAGCACACATATGTCTAATTACTTTTTCCTGCCTCCAGAACAACTTCCCTAAAATATGTATGCATTTCCTTAATACTTCCATTTGTATATTGGACACTTTGGTGCAGTCCAAGGAGCCTAAACTTTAAAATTATATAATCATTAAAAATATTTCCTATATTTTTGCATTTTACTATGACCAATAATCAGTGTTAGAACTAATGAAAATACCCTGTTCTGTATAGATGCATTTTATGTTTAAGAACTTGTTTGGTAGAGCAGTGTCTACAAGAGTAAATTGAATTAGCAGGTTAAATATTTGTCTCTCTCACATATATCCTCCAAAAGACTGATAAAAAATGCATGTGATCCCAGAAATCATAAGAAAATGAGAGGAGGTGAGAGGACAGGGAAACAAAGGGAAAGGGAAGGTACGCTGTATAACTAACAATCTAATTAATAGGATAGCACCCGCTTTGGGATTATCACTCTTGCACTCAGGAGGCTGAGGTAGGAGGATCACTATGTGTTCAAGGTCAGCCTTGGCTATATAAGCAAGTTTAATGTCAGCCTGCACTACCTAGCAAGACCCTGTCTTAAAAACAAACAAACAAACCAACAACTTCAATCTATGTCCCTTGCTCAGTGTGGTGAATGAATCCGGCCTGCAACCTTCCCAGTTTACTTTTTGTCAAGTCACTTAATATTTCCTCTACACTAATATCTGCAGGTGTGTAGGCCACAAAGTTGTGCGGGCTTCTGAGCATGTGTAAAATAATCTACTTTCATTCCAGGGATGATCTAAAGAAAAATGTGATGTGCATTCTGCTCTTACAAATGTAATTTTTTATTACAATGAATTTTTTCTCTTAGAATGAGAAATTATATTTAAAAGCTAGATGTGTAATTGTTCAATATTAAAAAGTGCTCTGGGATGTTATCATCCTAACGTTTGGATGAAATCTGCCTGAGAGTCCCTCTTGCTCTAACCAATTTATAATCTGTGAACAGAACAAAGGTGAGAGCATGGCCCTGTATCGCTAAATGATTTGTGTTCTGTGATTCTCAGTCAGACACTTGTATTCTTCAAATTTCTCCACTACGTTTTGCAACGAAGATTTTTCCATGGTGGCAGACCTTTTTTATCAACCACATTATTCCAATGATGTCATGAAACTTTAATGATAAGCCTTCAGAAATGATGAAATTTCACTGTCCTACACTAATCATCAAAAGCACTTTTCATTTATTTAGTTTTAAATAATCAAAACTTGACAATTTTCATATGATATTACATTAGCTCAAAGAGAGAAATATGTATTTATGCCTTTAAAATTTTACTGAGCATTTATTATTTGAGAATTTTACTCATACTTCTTTTTCAGATTTACCAAATTCATTATGAACTAAGTATATATAAAACTGCTTTCTTGATATGTAATGTTTTGTAAAACTATAATGCTTTCATCAAGCAAAATTTAGTAATTATTCAAAACACCACAATACTCAGATAATTACCCCTAGAGTGCAGACAAGGATGACTATATTCTCATAGATTTTATAGAAATATTAATAATGGTAATAACAACAACAATAATTATCACTTATTGAGAAGCTACTTTGTTCCAAGAACTGTGCTAATTATATATAATAATCATTATCCAATTTTAATGAGTACAATAAGGTTAGCATTGCCACACCTGTGATGGCTAAATTTGTCATCTGTGCTAGGTGATACTGCCCAAATGTTTGGTCAATCTATTATTTAGATGTGATTAATATTTAAACCAGCAAACTTCGAGTAAATTGGTTATGATTGGCCTCATTTAATCAGCTGACAGCTTTCAGGAATGAAAGACTGAGATCCCCTATGAAAGAAGGGGTCTGCTTCCACTTTGCCTTCAGATAGGAGCTGCAATATTAACTCTTCCTGAGTCTGCACCTTGCAAATTTTGAATTTGCCCGTTGTCACAATCACAAGTCAAATTCTTAAAATAAATATCTGTCTGTATATAAATGTACTTTAATTCTATTTCTCTGTAAAATCTGTATTAATACAATTTCCATTTTCCATATGGGTAAACTGAGACTGCATGACTAAAAAAGTAAGCAAAGATACACAACCACTAAGGGGCAGAACCAAGATTTACCCACATTGCTGACTCCATGGTCTGGGAGCTTGTTCTGCGTCCCAGCATAAACCCAATCCCAAATGACTACAAAGTCCTTGTAGCTCTTCTTGTAGCACTAATGTTAATGACTTTAGGGACAGTAATGACCATAAATTTTAATGACTGCTAATTTTGACACCACATTTGAATGTTGAGCCTAGTCCTAACGTCCCACAGAATTGCAGAACAACTTTGCACAAAACACAAATCTTGGCCTCAATTTATCTCCAGAATAAGTTGGATTTAACTGGACAATGTGTGTCAAACCATAATCCCATTAACAAGAGATTCAACCTCCACCTCCCTCATAGGAGCAGTGTCCTACTGCGTTTCAGCTAAGTGTTTTGTAGAGCCTCTTACGCTTTGCAGTAGATGAGAAATCAAGTTATCAAGCTTAAATCGAAAAGACTTCATTATAACAAAATCATATCTATGGGCAAGATTTAGACTAGAGTTCTCCAATTTGTAGCTGTTTCTTTTCAACACTAAAACCTACAGCATTCTACGTAAGCCCAGTTTACTACTCAGGTAAAACCTCACACAGATCCAGTGACACCAAAAGATCAACCCTACAATTTCTGGAAAAATCTTTATCCTTCCAAAGTTCTATAAATAGTAAATCTGCAAGTTCAAATTATTCTTCATTCTTAAATTCAGGCCTCATTGAGTTCTGTAAGACTGCATTGAATATTCTTGTATTTCATGGATGTGTTCTGGTGATCAATCTATGAATTGTGAGTTAATTAGTTAAGTTGGACAAAAATTATGTAAAATAAGAGAAAAATAAGCCTTACGAATTAAATTAATAATTTCCAAAATTCATGTGCTATAATGTTTTTTAATGTCAGTGGGCCTAGCTAGACACAGCTTAATAGTTTCAGCCTATGAAGTAAAAGCCAATTTTTATAACAATATTTATATACTATACAAAGTATGCAATCAGAGCTTCCTGCTTATAATGACAAATAATGTGGTTGGATCTTTTCACTATAAAAAGATAGTAAAGTTACTCCTTTTTATTGCAGTAAATTTGCTTTAAGATATTAAGAATTGTCTTTGTCAAAGAAGAACTTCTGTAATATGAACAATGATGACCCAGTGAAAGATTTGACTTACCTATCATCAAGTAATTAATCAGACTGATGTGTAAATTGCTCAAAGTCTTATGTCTATGTTGCCTATGAACTTCTTGGCATAGAATTGAAGACTGCACAGATAATAGGTTTTTTCTTTTAAAATTAGTACTTTTCAAATTTTTAAGAGTGAAAGAGAGAGAAGCAAACTTCAGAAAACTTTAAAAGTATCTGAATCTAATTATTTTGTAAAATCTATTGCCCCTTATTGAAGAGTACATCTCTCTTAGCTTTCAAACCATTATGGGATACAAAGACAGTCTATGTATATTTCAGGTACAGAAAAATAAACATGGAGAGATAACTGATGAATAACAGGTTGCTGTTTTCTTAATCCTTTTATGCATTTACTGAAAAAAATCTCTCTCCTTCTAGGCTCTTCTATTTAAAAATAAGACTGTTTGCAAGGAAAATTTCAATTAAAAAATACCTTTTGTAAAAGGTCATCATAAAAAACTGTTTTGGCTTCTTTTTATATTTTGGTACATGAACACATGTAAAATATGTATGACATGGAAAAAATGTGATTTATGAATAAACATTTCTTTGTAGTTATTCTGCAAAATAATTGCTACAGTAAAACTGCATTGAAATTGTCAGTTTATGTAGCACAATATGAAAGATAGTTTCTCATATGATTTAATTATACAGGAAAGCATTTTTCTTCAAGAAAAATAATGACATTTTCTCCATTTTTCAAGTTCTAATCTTACAAATGCATTAAAGAAAACCATAACATTTTTGAAAAATTCTGATAATAGTACTGCTAACATGTCCATCAACTCCATAGCAATAATGGCAATAGCAAAATATTAGAAGTTAACCTTGAGTGTTAAGTGTGGACAGTATTTAATGCTACACATATTAATACAACAGCTCTATGAAATACTTATTCTTCAATTAATAGCACTCTCTTTTTTTAATAGAACTATCTTAAGCTCTTAAAAACTCTATGTTTCTAGAGTTTAATATTTACTGAAACATGGAATTAAAGACATTAGAGATTATTTCTATACATCAACCAGCCATATCCACCCTATTTTTAACATCTTTCCTTAACATGGAATGTTTGCTATAATTAGTGGATCAATATAATGAATTATTATTAAGCATATAGTTTGCCTTTTATTAGGTGTATAGGTTTACTTTTATTTATATGTTCACATATATATTATATATATATATATATATATATATATATATATAATTTCTTAAAGTCTTTTGTTTTCTGTTATTGGATACTGTTTTTTACTTTTTTCCAGTTCTCTTTTTTATTCTATTTCAGTTAGAAGATATGGCTATCCTGATTTTGGAGGGAACTACATTTCCTGGAATCAACCTTCCCTAGTATGATCCAAGTTAAAAATAGTTAAAAGTAAAGCTACATAAGATTATGTCAGACTCTGGACTTTGTCATTGGATAAAGGTAAATGCAGCATTCACAGGCTCTTTCTAACATTTTTATTTCTCACTCCAATGTAGGTTCTCTGCCTGCTGCTGGTCCTGCTGATGTAAAGCACCTGTTTTCTCCACACAGGAAGGGCTATAGTCCCAGAGTCAGCAGCCTTTCTTAGACTTTTGCACTAGCCCCTTTCATGTTCTTTCTCTAACAACAGAGTGCACAGCTTCCAAATTTCCTTGCAAGATATGCTTTGCTCAGATTCTCCAAATTCTAGAGAGGATGGATTCATTATGCAAGGCCTCTTCACCCACCCATCATGAAGATTTAGAGACACCCTTTTCAAAAAATCTAGGAACTGAGATTTGCACTGAGTGGAATGTCAACATTCCATGATGGTTACTTCCTGTAGGCCAGAAGTGAAGTGGGAACTACTACAGCAATTTCAATGCAATAGACAGTTTTGAGGGTAGCATAGTCTGAAGAGTGACACTCAACTACCTAGACAAGGCAATCATGGTTGCAATAGTATACAATGGATCCCAAACCTTAATTGGAGTCATCTGACACACAGACATCTCTGGTTTTGACATCTCTGGTTTGGGCAACAGTGGTAGTAGGAGTGAAATATCTGTTCACATGTCCAACCAGGATCAACTCAGCAAAATTATCAAATGAGATATTGAACTCTGTCACTGTGATTGGGTTGGTACGTGCCTGTTCTTTTAAGTAGAGTAGTTTTTGTTTTATGTAATTGAGTTTGCTGACATTTTGTGAATATATATTTACAATTGTTAGCTTTTCCTGGTGAATTTTTCTGTTTAGCAATATGTACTGATCTTCTTCATCTCTTCTGATAAGCTTTGGTTTGAAGTACACTTTGTCAGAAATGTAAGTGGCTACAGCTGTTTGCTTTCAGGCTTCAGTTGCATGGAGTATTGGTTTTCATCCTTTCATTTTCAGGACTGAGTTTCTTCATGAACGAGGTATATCTTTGTCAGGCAATGTATAGTGCTTGTTGTTGTTGTTGGTTGATCTACTCTGCCCATCTGTGACTCTTGATTGGAGGTTAAGATCATTTACATTCAGTGGTATTACTGAAATGTCTTTACTGAGTCCTGTCATTTTGTACTTTTCCCAGTGCTGATTTCTTTATATTTTCCTTTTGCTTACTCTTCTCTCACTTACATATAGTCTTTTCTTTGGGCCTTTGGTGATACTGCCTTATATCTATTTAGGATTCTTCTGAGTACTTTCTGCAATGCTGGTTTGGTGGTCATGAATTTCTTGGAAAGTCTTTCATTGTCAATTTGGCAGAATAATTTTTCAGGATATAGTAACTCCAGATCACAGATGTTTTCTTTTAGGGCTTGAAAATCTTTGTTCCAAGCTCAGATGGTCTTTAAAATTTGCGATGAAAACTCTATTATTCTGATAGTCTTGCCTCATAAGTTATGTGATACTTTCCTGTAATCCCTTTTAGTAGTCTTTCCTTGTTCTGAATTTATAGGATTATAACTATGATGTGTTGTGGAGATGCTCCTTTCTACTTATGTCTATTAGGGTTCTAAATGTCTCATTTACCTAGATATTCATTTTATTTTCTCAATTTCAAAGTTTTCTGCTATGATTTTGGTGAATAAATGTTCTATCCTTTTGGTATAACCTTTTCTAAACTCATAAGGTTCTTAGATTTGTTTATTTTCTTGAGTCATCTAGCAGTTGTTGGATCCAGTTTTCATGGTGTCATGTTATTTTAGGGTTTCACGGATTACCTAATATATTACATTAACCTTAGCTTCAAGCCCTGACAACCTGTCCTTAGATTGGTCATGTTTGCTGCCCATAGTTTTAATTGAATTTTTCATGTTTATGGTTTCTCCATGATTCATTTCATAATTTCTAATTTTTTCCTAAAATGATCACTCATATTCTGTATTGTCTGCCTTAAGCCCTTCAATTGCTTATTTGTATGTTCTTTAAGCTTATTGATGAACTTACAAATGTTAATATTTATCTATTTTTACATATACTTTGAGCACCTTTACCATCTTAATTTCTTTGTGTATCTGTTTTTTGGTCTGAACTTGGCATCCTTTCTTTTTTTACAAATAATAAAACCCAACAGAACAAAACAGAATAAATCCAATTTAAAAAAGCAGTGAAATTGGTGCTGAACTTTAAAGCAGGATAATGGGAAAACAACAATGGCTACTATAGCATGTCTTGTTATCTTCACAATAGTTGTTCATTCCATCAGGTATAGCCAAACCAAACCAAACCAAAACAGAATAAAACCAGTCAAAACATAATATTGAATAAAGCAAAAAAAAAAATTGGAACAAAACAAAACAGTGAGAACAGTATTGGATTTCAAAAACAAGATAGAAGAAAATCTCCCATATTTGCTATACTGCATACTGTTATTCTCCTTATAGATGCTCAGACTGCCAGCCTTAGGACTGCAAAGTCAACCAAATGATACAAGCATTCAGTTGCTTTTTAGACCTCAGTTGCTATCAACTCAGCCTGTTCTTCCAACCAGCCAGGTGCTTACATGATTTACCAAAAAGACTGGCTAGCTGGCTTGTTGGTTGGCTGTTCCCAGTCCAGCATGGCTGATTCTTGATTCTTGATTCTTGGGAGGTGCTCTCTGACTTTTCTCTTCCTGGGCCCCACATGGCTTGCACGGCTTACCGGAAAGCCTGGCTAGTGGGTCTGTTGGTTGGCTCCTCCCAGTTCCTGCATTGCCAATTCTTAGGAGGCACTCTCTGGATTTGGCATCTTGACTTAATTTAGTTATTCATTTTTTCACTTCTTTGTCTAGAAATTCTTCTATTACCTAGCTTGTGAACACAGCTTTTGGGGAATTGTGAGATTTTGGAAGCATAGTATTACTTTGTTTTCTCCTTATTCGTGTGTGTTGAAAATTGTAGATCAGTTAGGATACAAAGCTCTCCCACTATGGAAGAGATCTTTTTAGTATGCAGAATTCTTTTTGCAATGTGTCTTTGACTTTGGATGTGAGTCAAAAAAGTGGGTTCAGTTTCAATCACCGCATGATTCAGAAATTATAGTATTCAAAGAATCAATCACATATCAGGACTTCATTTTAGACTTGTTTGAAAAATGTATCCCATTCAAATGTAATCCAGTGATTGGTATTCACTGTGCTCTGACTAACCCTCAGTATAGTTTAGATTTCTCAATGAATGCCACTTCCTATAGCCAAGGAAATCTAAGAGCAAAGCTAGCACAAACTTGAATGACATTAAAGGTTTCTGATTGTGCTACTATTTCTGAAGGGCAGAAAATAATTTTGTGTCATGATGAGAAACTTCTCTAACTATTGGGGACCTTATAATTCATAATCACTATGAACATAAATATCAATGAGAGGTCAAAGTCTGAAATTCCAGACAACCCATCTGCCTTACTATTCAAGTCAGGAAAACTACTTACTCTTTTACCTACATAGATTTTTCAGAGTATGAAAGCAGATTAACATTTGGTATGTACATTTTCATTTGCTTTTAGGTTTCATTATTTCTTGAAAAAAATTATCTGATTTTAGTGATAATGTTTTGGATCATAGGTTTTTTACAAACCCAGACAAGTCACATGTTGTTACTTCTTTTATTGGTTGCTATAATTATTTTCCATAGAAAATTATAAAGCAAAAACATTGCGACTGTGATCTAAATTTGTATCCTCCTTATCATTCCATTGTAAACAAAAACTTAAACTTAATAACCATCAAATTAAATGAAAATATAGGCGATTTTCTTATGCAATAGAATTTCAAAGTACAAAGATACTAGTAATATTACTATAATTTAAAATCCTTTGGTTTGACAATAAAAGAGAAAATTAGATGGCAGACATATGGAATAAATGCTGATGAATTTACTTAACATCTGTATAAACATATTGATGCTATTATGTTTTGATTATAATTGTGCTTTACATTTGTCATAGGAAACTGATGGAAATGTCTTATAAACGCAAAGATTTATAGTGCTCGTAGAAAATAGAAAATAGCAATTATCTTAAAAGTAAAAATCACAGTTTTGTGCTTGAATCACAAGAAAAATTATACCTACAATGGCATTTTGACAAAAAATTTAGAAATATAATGGCCATTTAAATGGTTCAACTTTAAGACAGCATCAACTTTAAGGCACAAATAAGTAAAGAGCTCTGGAATAAATAATTTATGCTTTAGTTATACCATTATTTTGCATAGTTATGTCTAAGGATAAAAAATTAAATCTGAATGTTGCTAAGCAAATAATGCAGGCCAGAATTTTAAGAGGGTCTGTACTTCTAATCAGTGTAGATAATTAGAAAATGAGTATAATTAACACCAGTTGTTGAGTATTATATAAACCAAAGAATAAATACAGAGATGTAACAAAGAAAAGAGTCAAATCAGAATATAGATTCAGTTTAAATTATAAAGGAATAATCTTGACCAAACCATTTGCACTCATTAGTTCTAAGTCGCACCATTTGTAAAAAGGGTGTTGTGAGGATGAGGTTAGTTAGATCCTTATTATTGAAAATTCTAGGTTACAGGCAAAATAATGAATCAAATTTTCATTGTTTGGATTACAAAAAGGGACAACAATCCTTTTGATCAGAAAAATACAAGACTCCAGTTACTTTCAGACATTGCTAGCTTCAGAGTCTTAGAGAATTTTTGTAAAATCTGTTCCATCTCTCTGCCATTATTTTAGCTTCTAGTCCCTTGAAATATTAACCTATTGTCTTCCCAATGCTAGAGAAACGATAGTGAGTGTCTGCTTCCAATCTTTTCCACAAAAGACAAGAGATAACTTCTTTCAGAATATACTTGAATTCTAAGCCCGTATCTGCACCAACCTCCATAATTAGGAGAATCAAATTCTAGTGGCCTTTTTTCTGTTTATCTGTGGAGATGCAAAGGGCCAGGATTTCCTCAGTATACTGACTGAAAATATTGAGGACATGATTTGCAAGCCAGAAGGGGTGCTCTTTATCTACACAAATGGTTGTTCAGAAGGTCAGCTATAATTCACTATTATCTAAAATAATCCTTTCAGGTTTCACATTGCATTCTTCATCCTATTTATTCTAAAACTCTTGTTTCCCCTTGTGTCACCTTAGGGATAAGAAAAAGAAAGGAAAACAGAGGGTAGTTGACACTACCAGAACCTCTTCTATGTGATTTTAGCTTTCCTGGGAACACTAAAGACATTAGAGTTAGTACCATATATTTCATAGAGTCAATTTTCTGTCAGCTACTCTTATAGGTCCGAATAGTCACATGACTCACCTCAGAGTTTTGGCAATGATTCCCCAAATATTACCACAATCCCTTCAAGCCAGCCCCTTACACAGTAGTTTGTATTCATGGAAAACATTTTGGTAAGAAGTGAGATTGAAGAGTTTGGGAAGTATAGATCAATGGCAGAGTGCTTACCTAGTATTCATGAGAGCTTATGTTCAATGTCTCACACCACAAAAAATAAAAAATAAAAGAATGATTGCATTAGGAAATTAGAATAACATTACTTTATGTTTTTATTTTGTCAAGCAATGGTATTGAGTGCTTGTGGAAGCACATTGACCACTGCTGTCTGTGAAGCAATAAATGTTCTTTCCTGATGGCTGGAGAAGTAAATTAGCTTAAATTATTACCAGTAACCTTCTCAGTCTTGATGTTCCTACAGATTCTCTTTAATTCTCTTTATTATACTTTCTTCTCTTTTCAGTCTCTTAAATAGATTGGTTACCTCAGATATTCTGTAGGTTATTAATGCTTATTCTTGACAGAAATTTAATATTTAATTATATAATACAGTGGGGAACTATTACCTTTAGAAAGTCATGAGTATAGAATTTAGTAATAAATTGTCAATTACAAAATTTTCTTCATGTATAGAAAATTTGCATTACAGTGCAAATGTGCTTTATCTACATCACCAGAACTCCTAGGAAGTTAAAATGTATCCTGCTCAGGGATTTCCTCACTGAGTTAAAAGCTTGCCTTTCTGTAAGACATGCATTTCATTATATAAACCTATTATGAGTTTCTTAGAAATGCAGTTCTCGTAAGTGTTTTCAGAAACAGATCACTTCAGTAAGAATGGGGAAGAAGATTTAAAACGTTTTAAAGTGATAAAACAAAATTAAAAACTGTAAAGTTTTAAAAACTGTAAAATTAAAATAAAACTAACTGGTTGTTTCATTAGCATATTATAGATTTAGAGGCCAGCAGCTTCTCAGTATAGAGGTTAGAATCTCAGTAATCTCAATATCCAATACATGGTAAAATAACTATATTCATTCCATATTAAACAGTTTGTGCAAGTCTTATTGGTACCAGAATGGTAAGGAACTCAACTCTCTGCAGAGAGGTCAAATTAACTCATGCTCAAATGGAATCATAACAGTATCACAAGTATATGGTGAACATCTCGAGGTATTTAGTTTAAGAGACAGCATGTTTGCTCTTATAAATACATAAAAATCTACTCCAGCTGCCTTGGAGCCTTGGCCCTTTCATCCTGTTGTCCACTCTTCTTTCTTCAGGGTGTACTGTCAGTAATAAATTGCTTTGCTTGAAAGTATACCTTGCTTAATACTCAACTAATGTGATTGATAAACCTGTTCTTTGGTGATTCTGCACTACACTATGTGTTTTTACCCACAGTTCTCGGTGAGGATCAGAGAACTACAGTATAACACCACCCTGACTAACCACTCAGTCCTCAGGCAATACCTTCTTCATTCATTTTCCTCCTCTGTGTGTGTTGAGGTGTTGTCATCAAATGTGATCTTGAAAGCAGTATATTTTAATTGCATTTTTTTTTTGCAGCACCAGGGATTGAACTCACAACCTCGTGCCTGCCAGGCAGTTGCTTAAGCCACTGAGCCAAACTCCTGGCCCCCGAAAGCAGTATATTTAAGATAAGAGAAACTCTAAGATCCTGAATGTAATATGGGGTATGACTGCCTCCCTTTTCAAGCGACCATGTCAGTTAGACTACACCTGAGTAAGTAGTAAATTTTAGATGTTTTAATCTACAAAGATCTTACAAATTTTCTGTTATGACAAATATCATAATCTCAAAAAGACCCCATCGCATTATTTTCTAATAATTTCTAATTACTTACCTGCTTTCCAGATCCTTAATCAATGTAGGACATGCATTAAATTACTCCCAGCGCCAGTATGAGATAGACATTGACTCTCTCAGAAAATTTCAAGGCTGATAATTTCCCCATAATAGATAAATAATCATCTTTGTGATTTAAGCATTCCTCAGAAAAAAATAACATAAGTATTTGAGTAAATTTTCCAGATCATATGGGTTGAAATTCAGGAAAATTTTAAGTAGAATTAACTCAAAGGTCCTCAGAAGAGTGGGTTTTCTGTCACTGGGAGTGAGTTATTCTATAGAAAAGGTGGCATGACGTGTTTGCCTTCTTAATGTTTGGTTTCATGTTAGTTCATCAAATGTATTTGTAATACAGCCTTTGATATAGTCACATCAATTTATTCCCTTTAAAAAACTATTTCAGTGAAGTTCCTATTTAAGAAATTGCCCAAAGACAGACAATACTACTACATCCCCAGTTTCTTCACTCTCCAAATTTGCTTCTAGAGACTTTATACAACAACCTTCTGGGTCACATCACCTGTGACCCACCTCATCTGATCACACCCCACCTCTGAACAGTAACTCAGCTATTATGCCTCCATGATGCAATCACCTTCCAAATCTGAAAATATAAAGCATTTTGCAGACATTCTAGATCAAAAACCATAATATTTCGCCACTGGCACTCAAAAGACTTATGTTAGTGTCTTTATACAAAATGCAGTTTGCCCATGTCTAAAGTCCAGCAAAGTTTTAACAGTTCCAGCATTGCTGAGAAGTTCAAATCCGAAGTTTCCCCTGAGATTCAAGGCAAATTCTTAGCTGTGAGCCTTTGTTTAAAAAAAGAAAATTAAACACTATCGTATTAAAATAGTATGGGGTAAAAATTCCTATTCCACAAATAAGAAATAGGAGGATAGAAAAGAATGAGAGCAAAACAAGACTGACATCCTATAGGGCAAACGTATAATCCTATAAATTCGTGTCAAGCATCCATGGCAAGTAGTGGTGCTATTTGAGTTTTCCCAACTCAACAGCACTGCCACTTGTTCCCTGTTAGCCTTTCTCAGTGTAGCTCCACTCACTGTCTCTCACTTTTGTTGGTTGATGTTCCATATTTCTGGAATCTCCAACTTCCTGAGGTCCCCAATGCACTTTGGCATTCACTGTCACAGCTTCACTCTCTGCTCTTTAAGGAGCATACTTCCTGGACTCTCAGGCCTTCTAAAATCTGGGTGGTAGCCTTCTTGATTCCAAAAGTTTTTCATTTGCATGCCTATAAAACCAGCACCATGTAGGTGATGCCAAGGTTTGCCACCAGCTTGAGCAGTAGTCAGGTCCCCTTGGATCATGGCTGCTGTAATGGGTGATGCAGTGTGTCAATGAGAAGTTTAGAAGTTTAACTGTGTGACTCACCAGGCAACCAGGATCCTCACTTTGCAGACATCTTCATCCTGTGCAAGAGGAGGGCACAGAGATGGTGTAACTGCTACACGTGCCTGTTGGTGGGGGGAGGGGATTGCCTGCTTACAGTATATGGGAGGAAAAGACACTTGTTCCTCCCTTTTTTGCTCTTGGTACTTTGCTGTCTTCTGCTGATGTGTTGCCCCTTGGCCATGACACCCTGCTTTGTAGCCAGCTGATTATGGACTGAAACCTCCCCATACTGTGAACTAAATAAAACTTTCCTTCCTCAATTTTGGGCATCAGGTATTTTGTCTCAGCAACAAGAGAAAACTAACCAAGACAGCTGCAGTAATCTCTGAGTGAATGAATAGCTGAACCCTGTGACAAAAAATGCAGGAAACCAATTCTCTAGGTAGCCCTTCTCCAGAAAGGAGCCCAGGGGCTCTATTCTTAAATGAAGTATTTGCTGTTTTGGAACCTGGATCCTGGCAAGAGTGACTCTTGCTATTTCATATTGTTTCAGGCCGCCTTTCCTTTTGTCCTGGTGAAAAGTACTTGACTTTTTAAAAATGGTAACCATACTCTCCTTTGCCCGAAGTTTGTAGGTGTTTCTATTTTGGCACACCTGAAAATGGTATAGGCTTTTCACTCCTGTTTTTCTGTGTAAATATGACTAAACACCACAAGGTATACAAATGCCACTGCTTGAACCCTGGGGTGCATTGAAACTTCCACTGTCAAGTTATTTACTCAGCTGCCTCTAATCTGACTTCTGCAGTCTCAGGGCCTGGGTAAAAACAGACAAATTTTCTGCCAGAGCATTATACACATGACCTGGAATCCAACTGTAAATGGAGTCTTTGTTCCTAACTGAAACCTCCTGAGCCTTGCCTCTACCATTTGCATTTCTATCAGCTCTGGCCAGAATCTCCCATCATGGTTGGCTTACAATATTCCAGGGTTTCACCAGCCAGCATCTCCAGTTATTGCCAATTTATCCCTCAAGCTAATTTCAAAAGCTTTTGAACCACATGGTCAGGTATCATCTCAGCAATAACCCCACTTCTATAGTACCCAAATCTGTCTTACATACTTTCTTACTAGGAAAAATTGCATGGCACCTACAGTTTAAAAGAGGAAAGGTTTAGTCGCTGCATGGTTTTTAGAGAATTCAGCCCACAATTAGCTGGTTCTAGGGCAGGAAGTTCATGATAAAAGGGTCTGGTAGAGAAAAGTTATTCATGTCATGGAAGTCAGGAAACAGGGTCTGAAGTAATGAGCCAAAGGTGAATACATATTCTTACTTTTCATGTCGCAAGTGATATAACCATTCTGGCTATAGCTCACCTTTTAACAGTAAGCCAACTATAGTACTCTCATAATCTAATCACTTTCCAAAACTTCCTCCTAAAAGCACATGAGCCTCTGAGGGACAGTTTGGATCTAAACTGTCAATGAATTATTCTGGCATGCAGAGCTGAGACATTACCAAAATTCCTTGGATGGCATGGTTTTGTATTATAAATAATATAATAGAAATTTTATCTATTAGTGTACATCTGATAATAAAAAGGAGAGCAAACAAGAGAAAAAAGGCAAAAGAAGAAAATATCACTTTTACTTAGGGAGCCATTAAGTACCTTGCACTGATTTAAAAAATTTAGAGACAAATAGAATAAAAGTGCTGGTCTAGGGCCATTCCTGAGAGAGTGAAGCAATTACCACTGGATTAATTTGGTTTCTTAGGAAAACAAGAAATCCACACTTCAGTTGCATTTAATTGATTTTGGGGCAAGAAAAATAACTATCCTATTAACAAAATGATAAAACCATTCGCCATTTGACAAGAAGTAACTCAGCATTATTGATTTTGTCTCCGCATCTCTCACTCTTCTGCTGCCTTCAGTTGACCTGGCATAAGCACAACCATATAACAACAGTAAGTATTATGGAATCTGAAATGGACCCATCTCCTTCTGTTTCTCCTGAGAAAAACCATAACTGTGCAAGGAAAAAATAAAACTGATAGTTGAGACTGTCATCATTCCACTTGTACACATTTAGCATCACACTGCAGTGTTTAGTGAGGTATGAGGTCACTGATTTTTTTGTTCATTTACATTCATTATCAGGATAAAGAATTAAGAACAAAAATATAAAATGGTTATTTAGTTTTCAGAATAGTGACATAAAGATATGATCGTAAACATTGTTGCTAAACTATTGACTTCTACAGAGCAACTACAAAACAGAGTCATCCTGAAACGGAATTCAAGGAGAATGATAATGGGTGAATATACAAGGGGGACCTAAAGACAACAGACCGCAAATTCTCATCTGCAGCGCAAATAGTCTTATGGTCTTTCTACTCTGAAACTCATCGGGTAGAGTTGTCCATACATAAAGCAGGTTAATAAAAGATCAACTGCTGCAACTCAAGGGTTTTGCCCTGTAATTTCTATTTGCAGTGTATGCTTGAAATCACTGGTTGCTTTATTCTGCTTGTCATATGTTAATATGAGAGCTTCAGTTTCCATGGAGATGACAACACATCTCTTGTAATACCCTCCTCCCCAGAACTCCTCAAAATGAGCTTAATAAGCTACATCAGCGCTTCTCGAACCTTCTGCAGTCAAGAATAATTTTTTTTTCTTATTTGTAGAAGATCACACATTTCATCACACGGTCTTTCAATTCATGCCACATATGACTCATCATGTCAAGTCAACTAATGATGTTCCTGAGTGTAGCAACAATGCCATCTTACTATGAAAGTGACTAAAAGATTAATCATAATGTCTGTATTTGTATTATTTGGAATCATTAACAGTGTGTTTACTAATCACAAATCATGCTTTTATTTACACTGTATAATATGTCTGATGTTTTAATACAAATCACAAAAAGTAGAAAACTAATTAAAATAAATATTGTATTCATTTATAATCTTCAAATTTGATTAAAACATATGTGAATTTTGAAAATGATATGAAGGGAGGCAAAAAATTTCTTAAATGATTAAGGTCTAGATACTTTTGGAGAGTTCTCGAGAACAGATTGTTACTAGAAATATCATTTACTAGTAGTTACTAGTTGGTTGGTTGATAGAAGCTATTGTGAACTAGTATTCTGAGACTACCAAGGGTTATTTTTATGTTTCTGTATGTTTCCCTTTTTTTACTGTTTCCTAAATAATGTAATTCACTAACAATTCAATATCTAAAGATAAAATTAAACTTTTATTAACATGACTAAAATCGATACCAACTCTAATAAACACACAAATGCACACACACACTAATGGTTAATAACTAATAAATACCAAATACTAAGTCTCACAACGTAAAAGTTGTTTTATTTGTAAAGAAAGTGGGTAAAGAAGTTCTTGGATTTCTATGGTCAATAATGTTAAATGACACTGGTAGTTCTGTTAAAATAACACTACTTCATAATACAGGAAAGAGAATTAATGTAAGCTATACCCTAACCTTCTTGCTTGAAGTGTCACATTTTAAATAGAAGGAAGTCAGAACTTTTATTTTTATGTCTGAGGGGAAGTAAAAATTTTAATACCAAAATGTTTTAAAGAAAAATAGAAACCAGGGAAACAAGCAAGAAGATTTTTCAATGAAATTTAGAGGAAAAAGAAACAAGAAACTAAAGCAGACAGCAAGGTCTTCTGTACTCTAGTTTTTCAAGATGCACACTGAAAATAGATACTCACCTGAAAACTGAAATTTTGGAGAGTTTTTTTTCTTTTTTGTATTATTTTTATTATGTGATCTATAAAAAGCACTCTTAGTAAATTAGTAAACCAATACATATTATTACCTTGCTATGTTCATTTCTCCTGGAAACTTTTTGGAGAAATCTTAAGGTTTTCTGTGTTCACAAGTTTTTTCAAATAAAGACATTTAAATCTTTAAAATTTGTTGGTCTTTTATTTTGTTGCATTGCTGCACTGGCTAGGGCCTCCAGTTTGACAATAAACAGAAGAATAAGTCTGCTCATCATATTCATCTTTGGTCACTGAGAAAGGGCTTTTGGTTTTTCAAAATTAAGAACTGTGGAACCAGAGATCATTAGGTTAACTGAAGACACACACAGAAAGACAAGTGCTCCACGATCTCTCTCCTATGTTGAGTCTAAAATAGTTTAACTCATAAAATTAAGAAAGAATAGTTGTTAGCAGAAGTAGGGAGTGTGGTTAGGAGCAGGATGGGAAAAGAATGGTAAGTTAGTAATAAGTGAAAATTAGGAGCAAGAAATTCTGCCGTGTTATTGTACAATATGATGAGCAGAGATAACAATGTTCTGTACATTTCAAAAGCAAAAAGAAAGCATTTTGAAAGTTCTAGCAAAATGAAATGAGAATAATGGAAGGAGATAGATATATTAACCTGATTTATTATACATTACACAATGCGTGCGTGTATCAAAGCAGTATGATGCCCATTAATATGTCCAATTTTTATATATTCATGTATCGGTAAAAATTTAATTTGAAAATTAAGAGCCATGTTAGCTTTTCATTCAACATAGATATATTATTTTGCGGTCAATGAAGTTCATTACTATTCCTAGGTGGTTGTGAGATACTTATTTCTATTATGAGTAAGTGTTGAGCTTTCTCAGTTGCTTTACTTGAAAAATCTTTTGATTTTCTTCCTAATTCCTATTAAAGTGCTAAGTTACAAACTAACATCTGAATGTTGAGCCAATTTTTGATGACTGTGATAGTTCTCAGTTGTTAATCAGGTGCTACTTTTATATTTCTGGATGTGATTTTAATTTTGAAGTGAAAATCTGGTACATATTGGCATATAGTTTACCGGTGAAACCGAATGAAAGTTAAGATAATGAATACAAACTTTGTCCTCAGAAAGTTTCCTGAAGCCCCTGGTAAGCCCTCTCTACAGATTCTTTGATGCCCCCTCCTTAGGTGGCCATGAGCTTATTATAGATAAAAAGTTAATTCCTTTTTCTGAGTAATATTCTTTGCTTTGCTTTTCAATTTCTATACCCGTTGTTGAACACAACTGTTTCCAATTGTTATACATGATTTTAGGTTTTCTTCTTTATCATAATCTACTTTTTAAAATACAGTGAATTTATTTTTAGAAGAGATTTTAGAAGTCTTTATCTTTTAAATCAATATAAGATTTAAATAAATATACAAAATTTCTTATCCTGTCCACTTCTTTACAAAGTCATCCCATCATTAACATATTGTATGATTTTCATACAATTGTGTCAATGAATCAGCATTGCCAAATATATTATTACTTCACTAAGTAAAGCCTATACTTTGCATTAGAATTCATTCTTTTTCATAGAGTTCTAAAAATTTTTGATAAATGCATAATGTCACATATTCACCATAATAGCAACAAAGAGTTGTTTTGCTGCTTTAAAAATGCCCTTTTTTGTTTTTAATCATATTTCATCACTTCACAATATTCACAGTCATGATTTTGATTGTTCTCCCTTAGATCCGTGTTTCCATCCTGGATCATCTATCTTCTGCCTAGTGGATTTCTTTCAATAATTTTTTTGCAAGTCTACCAATGTTGCATTCTTTCAGCTCCCAGATTTCTGAAAATATCTACTTCATTTTTATTTTTGAGCAATACTTCCCTGGATATGAAATTCAAAGTTAATTTCTCTGCTTTGAATGAAGACTGCTTCGCTGTCTTCTGGGATACACTGTGCAGGGTGAGAAGCTTGCTTCTGCTTTCTTCCTCATTCTTCTATGTGTAACATGCTCTTCTTTAATGGCTGCTCTCTCTCTCTTTTTATTTATTTTTTTCCTTTCTTTTTTTGCCTTTTTGAGACAGGGTTTCACTATGCAGTTGAGGCTGGCCTTAAACTCACTTTGTAGCCCAGGTTGGTCTTGAACTCACAGCAGTCTTCTTGCTTCAGCCTCCCAAGTGCTGGAATTGCAAGTGTTTATCACCACAGCAAGCCTATGAATGCTCATAAAAACTTACCAATTTATCACTAATTTTAAGTAATTTTATTATTGTACACCTTATGTTGTTCTCTCACATTCCTTGTGTTTGGGGCACCATGAGCTTCTTGGATATGTGGACTATAATTTTCATCAAATTTAGATAAGTTCCAGTCCTGGTTCCTTCAGATAACTTTTCTGTATCTATCTCACCCTCCAAATGCATATAACTCAGGTTCTTACATTAGATTCCAAAGGCTCTGTTCATTTTTATTCTTCTTTTTGTTTCTATTTTTGTATCTTCAAGAGTATGAATCATTTACCCACATTATCTAATCTACCTTCAATCTCATTTAAGTTTGTATTTTTTCATCTGAAATATTTTCCATTTCATCTCTAGACTTTCTGTGTATATTTTTTTTTTTACATATGTTCAATATCATTTACTTTTGTGTCATACAGAATTTCTTAGTAAACCAAGAAATGTCCTTATTTATTAATTCTATTGTGTGTGATATCTTTGGTAGGGTTCTGTATTCTGATATTTCTTTTCCTAATGGGCTATATTTTCTTGGATTTTTACATATGAATTTTTGCCAGATGGCACACAGTGTAAATTTAGCCTTTTAGAATGTTGATATTTTCGTATTCCTAGAAATATATTTTTACTTTTGTTTAGGGAAATCTTTAGATTACTTGGAAATGGGGTGATTCTGTTGTGACCAGAACAACATTTTGTCTGGCATTATTTCCTACTATGATGTAAAACTTTTTTGTAGTTATCAACCAATATTCTGTATACTTTTATATATTCCATCCTAAATAGTGGAATAGGGGGACTTGTTTCAGCTTGTTTTGCCTTAAGGGTTATTCTCTCTAATCTTTTCAGGCAGCAAGTCATTTTCCTGCCTTGGGTCCTTGCTTCATCTATCTGTTGCTAAATATTCTCTGTTGCAAAATAACTAAGAAAAACAGCTTCATAGAGAAAAAAATCACTGTTTTGCACAGTTTCAGAAATTTCAGTTCATGGTTACTCAGCTCCATGCTTCTGGGCTTGTGGCGAGACAGAGACATGGTGGGGAGCAGGTTGTGGAGCAAAGTGACTTACCTTATGGTGGAGAGCTGGCAGAAGGAAAGAGAGAGGAAGGAGCTAGGCATGACCCTCAGTAACATACTTCCTCCAAGTAGACCCCACCACCTTATCATTCCATCATCTCCCAATAATGCCATAGCTGGCAACAAAGCCTTTAGACCATAGCTTGTGAGGGGTAATTCAGATCCAAGCTATAGCAATGCTTTATTTATACTGTAAATATTATCAATGTCACCTAATGTTTCATTTTTATATACCTGAAGCTATATTGTTGGAATTCAATAAAGATTTCTGTTGAATTAATTTTATAACTATAGACTCATTGACTTTTCCTCAACGATATGAAATATGCACATATTTTTATAAATGTACAGACAGGGGGAAAATATATCATGAATATTTTTATATAATGGAGATGGATTGATATATGATTAGATTATAACCATACAGAAAATTTCTCTGTTGATCCATGGAGACTTTGTTAACAATAGCTTAAACTGTATAACCATTCAGCTATAGGAACATACATAGCTTAAAAGAGAATTTTTTCAGCTAGAAAAAAATAATCAAAATAAAATTTTCTGGAGGAATCAATTACATAATATCTCTAACTTGAGTTATATACATAAAAACATGTGCATACTCAAACCTTGCATGATTTGTTAAAATTTTATTTTAAAGAGAAAAGAGAAAAAACAGAAAAATCAAGAAGCAAACAAACCTATAAAAAACAAAAACAGCAAAAGCCAAAGACAACAACAGCAACAAAAAAAATAGCTATATATATTTCAAAAAAAATAGCTATATAGGAGTTTAACAATGGTTGTTATACTGTGTATTGTTATATTCAAAATAGTTGCTCAGGTTACCAGATACAGGAATAAAACAGAACAGTAAAATGGAGCAAAAGATTGGATTTAAAAAATAAGACAGAATTAAATTCCCCACAGTTGCCACAATGCACACTGCTATCCTCCAAATAGATGCCCAGAGCTCCAGCCCCAGGTCTGCAGAGTCAACCAAACAATACAAGCATCAAGCTATTCCATTCACCTAATTCGCTATCATCCCAACCTGAGTCCTCTGAATCAGCCATTTGCATAGTATAGAGAGGGTAGTGGATGCTTGCCAGGAAGGTGTGGTTTGTTTTCTTGCTTCACCTCTTCAAACCTTCAAACCTTTAATGAATGACTTGAAGCCATGCTACAGTGTTAACTTCCAAAAGTTCAACTTTAAATATTGTTTAATGATTTTTCCCATATATCACTATAGAGATATCCTTTTAATAAAACTCATCCCATGCCTATTTGGTTTCTGCCTTTAATTACACCATCAAAATGATCTCATTTGCATTAATACAGTGCTGTTTTAATTGTCTTACAATTCTCTGCATCTTACATATGGTCTTTGCTCCAATTTCTCCTCTATCTGGACAATTTTTCAAAAATAAAACATAAGCATTACATTTTCTCTGCTCAATATACTTACATGTTTTCCTTTCACTTAAAATAAAATGGAAAATTCATAGTACGATTTACAAGCTCCTGTGTGACAGCTTGTCTCATTCTCTCAAATCTCACTTCTCACCAGCTTTTTCTTCTTTAGTATTTCAAGTTGAAAATTCTTCCTCCCTCCTCCCACTCCTCTCCTTACTCTTCTTACTCCTTCTGTTTTTATTTCTTTCAAAGTTACTTTTTTTCCCCTGACACTGGTTTTTCCTTAGCATGAATGTTCTATCTGAAGTATTCCTTTCTGTTTGGTCTTTTATTTGGACTTTGACAGGGGGTGGGCAGAGTTAAATGGGTGGGTGGAACGACGTATTGGCAGCTGATTGGCAGAGCCTTTGCACGTGCACAAAAAGCGAGAGTTTTGACTTGTGGGTTTGCGAGAAGAAAGCAGGGAGGCGGTACATGGGGGAAAACCTATCACTTTCCATTCCAATAAAGGTTATTTCTTCTAAAAAAAAAAAACGAAAACGAATTCCTCAAATTAAATTGGGCTGTCCTGGTATCTTCCCTAATGATACAGTATATTATTCGTTCATAACACTTACCACATTTCCAAAATTTATAATTTATTGATCCTAGGTAAATAAGCATTCTGTAAATACTTAAACGGCTCCAAAGACAATGTCTTCTTCTGACTTTTCTTCCCAGTTCTGTGCCTAGCACAATTTTTTCCAGAGAACCTCTTTTTATCTCTTTCCTGTATATTCTTCCAGAGATACTCCATATATATTCACATAGTCATACACGTATATGTATATACGTTTGTGTGCATTAGCTTTGATGTTCCCACTTATACTTGAAACCTCACGTGGTCATAGCCAATTGTTTTGTTCAACTTTGTATCCTTTTAATATTATAAAGTCATTTCTTCATGGATAATAGCCACATGTGTCCTTGAAGTCTTTCAGAATAGACATCTAACTAGAGACATGAAGAGTGAGTAATAAATTTGCTAAGTAAGGATAGAGCAAAAGAAGTAAATTATCAGCAGAGGGAGCACCAGATAATACACAAAAACTTCAAGAGAGTGAGAATTTGGGAAATACCAATGAGTCTAGAGCCAAGCATATGGTGAAGAGGGTTGAAAGAGAAGCTTAGGGTAAACATCAGAGAGATGCTGAGTGAATCAGGGTTAAAAGGAAGTAAAATTATGCTAAAATAGAGTTCAACTGGTTACTGTGAATCAGTTAACCACTCCTGATACTTAATGCATGGCAGAATAGACATGAAAATTCCAAACAAAAATTGGAAATAAAATTAGGTCAGTTAGAATTGTTCAGTACTGAAAAAATAATAATAAAAGAAAATTGTATCTTTCTGTGAAATAGTCATCACATTAACATTTTAAATCCAGTATCCCCAGTGTATTGTAAGACAGTGATGACAACCTACTATTGCCTGTGAACCATGCCAATATGGCTGACATGAAGAAATGGGAGAGAATTAATTTGTTTATCCATGAAAATTAACTAGAAGAAAACAGTGAAAATTATACAGAAATGCAACTCAAAATTTATTTCATGTGGAAAGTCAAAGATGAAGGGAAAGGTTGAAAATATTTTAATTTCCTTTCTTTTCAACTTCAATTGACAAAAATATATGTTCAATATCAAAGACCAAATAATCAGTATCAGCCACCCATTTGGAAGGAAGATTTTATCACAGTTTTCAGATTTCAGTCTTGGTGAATTTCTTTTCACATTCATTTACTGAGATTAAGCAGAAAAGCAATTTTTTAAGCATTCTTGGAATCCATATGGTACCCAATGTCAGTATTACAACCCAGGATCTTGTGATAACATAATGAGGATAAATGTCCTGATTCCCTCGCGTCTCTCCTTAATTTCTAATGACATTTCTAAAGTGAAAGTCAGATCATCTACCCTTTTACAACTTGTCCTGCCAGTGTACTCAGGTAGTTGAAGTTCTCTGCTGACTTTAAAGTCCTTCTGAGGATATTTCTGCATAGTTCTCTACCCTCTTTCCTGGTTTCTCCATCATTTCTCACTTTGTGCTCCTGCTAGCCTGCTCCACGTCCAGGTCTGTACATGTACTGCTTCTTTTGATAGGTACCGTGCGGTTCCCATACTTTTCCTAGAAGCAACATCTTATTCCTCAAAATTCAGCTTAGATAGAGACTTTCCCTAAGCACCAGTACCTAACTCAGTTTCCTTCTCTGGGCTACCGGGACCTCATCAACATCCATTCGTCTGTCTCTTTGACTTGTGACTATTCCATGGAGAGCTCCAGAGGGTAGGAATCTTAATTTAATTACTTTCATAGTCAAAGAATTTAGTACAAATTTCAATTTATTAGGTAAATAACCGAATAATCCTATCAACTATAAATTGAGCAATTACTTTGTGTTGGTATTTTGCCAAATGTTTAATGTTATTTTTCCAATACAATTTTCAAAGTGACTTACAAAATAAATATTTTGGGAGATAAAACTTGGATTCAGAGAATTCAAAATTTTATTAGCCTCATTTAACTAGTATTGGTTGAAATTAAACCCAGACCTCTATTCTTGTAGGCTGTGCTATATCCCCTTTTATCATGTTTGTATAAGTTAAAGAAATTCATCTGCAGTTCTAGTGTATAACTGAGAATCGGACAAGTATAAAAACTTGAGGAACAATAGCAAATGCTGGCCTAGATGTATAAGTTTGACCTTGTGTGAGATACTAAAGGCATCCCATAAGAAATGCCTTACACTATTTATATTGTCATTTCATTTTTAGCAGTGTTCAAATGATATACAATTCATCCTATTAGCTACTTTTTGGATTTTCAATGTTGACACATATCAGTCCCATGTTTCCACAATTTTTTAAACAAGTCTTATAGGGAAATCTGTTTATTTTTACATGTCTTTTGTATTAAAGAATCAAGGCCAAATCAGTGCATTAATAATTTATATCCTCGACAATTAATTGTCTGATATATATTATAAATTTTGGAATGCATGTATGAATAGATAAATTAGCATATTTTAGAAGATGACAACATCTAATGCTGCAAACAAAAATTTTCCACCTCAGATTTCATAAATATTTTGCCCATTTAATTAATTTTATTTTTTAGATAATATTTTCTGTTACCTTTGCTTTCATAATAATTGCTTCTATAGCAGCATACTATTTTGTAAAATTTTTATATTAATTGCTTTACCTTCTGGCTCTGATCATAATACTAGGCTGAGCCTATAAGTTATTTTTATTATATAGATCTAGATATGTTTAATTTTTTAAAAAGTTGCCATCTATTTTAAAAAGCTTGATTTAGAGAAGAGAATGTGAATATCAAAATTTTGAGGACAAGTGTATAAATCACATATTTGTAAAAGCCAACTCAAAATGTAGAGAAAAGATGCCTGAATCTCAGAGAGGGCCTTTTTTTATTCTGGAGTCTTGAAAAATGATTTTCAGAGAAAGAAAATACTTTTCCAGACTTTACATTCACAAATAAATATCAATCGCTCTTAATTTTGCTTTTTAAAAGCTAAAAAAACTAAATCACATTAAAATTTCTATTAGTTTCCATAATTTTTCTGATTCCTATACCTTTCTCTCCCTTCCTTGTTATTTTCTCTAGACCCCTGTTGAACTTACGAATCAGTAGGGAGTGTACAATCTCTGGCTAGGATTTGTTGCCCCCTTTATAGAGCCTAAGTTTTGTACCTGGAAAAAGATAACAGATGGATAGATGTTGAAGAGGTCTCAGTAGCACAGGGATGTCATGGTCTCCAAAAGACCTGGAATCAAGACTCCTGGAAAACAAGAACCTAGTAAAGAGAAAAGAAGATAGAGTTTCAGGAATTAAAAAAGGGCCAACAGGAAAAGCAAACACTGATAATACTGAAGAGTACACCGAGAAAAGAACAAAACACGATAGAACACTAACCACAGATCCTGGGAGGGGGAAACTCCATCCATAAACACAAGGTAAACCCTGAGAGGGTCCACAGCCCTATGGAGAAACAACAGACCAGACTGGCAGCACTACCCCCAAGAACATCCCGTGATGATTGCAAACTGCAAGCAATGTGGGATTTTATTCCAAATGTAAGTATTTCTAGATGGCAGGCTAGAGTTGAAGAAGAAATCCATTCCAGTACCACCCACATTTGGTAGTGACAAATCAGGAGTCATTTTAAAACAGGTTAACTAAGACTGAGATACTTCAGGGTTTCTGGAGTCATCTTACCACAATGACTGGTTGGAAGATGGATGGAAGGCAGTTATACAGAGAGGGTAGGCTAGTCATAGACTCACTTAAAAGTTTAATCAGTGATGATCTTGAACTGGAAAAGACATGGTAGTCCTGCTTTCTATGGTAAGGAAACAGATTGGTTGTGTGTGGTTTTCTGAAGGGGCTGCATCTACAAGTGCTGGCACTAAGAGCGGTGGAGTGGTTCCCCCTTGCACTGCCTACTTCCAACACAGAGCTCACGGTGTCTATGTGCATTCTCCATATGTAAAGCTGGCCAAGAATGCCTTGCCTTGCTGTCACAGACTGGTGTGTATGGACAGAGATGGCTGGAGCAAGAGAGGCACCTCACAAACCCACAGGCTATAAAGCTAGACAGAGATAACTGACTCAGAGCATAGAGGGTCACATACTCTAAGAGCTGGTAGAGTGAATACACTGTGCCATTGATTGATCCTGACCAGAAGGAAAGACTGGGCAGAGCTAAACATACAGTCATACACACACACACACACACACACACACACACACATACAATAGGAACAGAAAACAAAAACTAGCAGTGATTCACCACCCCTCCCCCATATATGGTAGATTTCATTACTACAGGCCTTGGAAAGAAATCACTCATGCAAACATACAGAGGAATTCTATGTACTTATTTCTATATTTCTATGTTCATTTTGGCAAGGTTGAGATTACATTTTTTCTTTTGCTTTTCGTTTTATTCCTTTTTCCATGTTTATTTTTCTGTTACTTTTAATTTTTCTATAAACTTCCTTTTAGGTTTCTTTAGATTATTACATTTTTCTCCCCTCCTCATTTTTCTTTTCTTGACTTTTTTTTTCCAAATTTTATATCTTTCATTCCTCCCTTTACGAATTCTTCCATTTTTATTATTCTTACTATTAAGGTTGTTTAGTTTTTGGATATTTAGTTGACTCTATACTGTTATTATCGATTTTCTATTGCTAATGGTAGCATAGTTGCTGCATTTAGTAGGTGTTTACTATACATTACTATTTAGTTTGTCTTTGTGTCTGTATTATTACTGCAGATCTCTTTTCTATTGTTAAGGGTGGTATACTTGAAGATATTGCTGATTCTTATGACAGACATATCTTATGACAGACATATCAATATCTGGTTTGTCTTTGACTCTATTTTTGTGAAGCTTTTTGCCTTGGTGAGTGGTGGCAGAGTTGTTGCTGCTAATTAGTTTTTGCTATAAGCCAATGTCCTATTTTTATTTGTGTCATTATCATTACTATGGTGACAACATTACCTGTGTAATGCTGGGATGCCTAGAAGAGGGTTAGGCACTAGCAACACCCTCAAATATTATACCAAGTAGTTAGAACAAGTATATAAACAGCAAGCCATAACCAAATAGAAGGGAGATAGATTCAAACTAAAGAGATATCCACCACAGGGAGATAGATTCAAACTAAAGAGATATCCACAATAGTGATAGTGTTCCTACCTAACTGATCTTCAATCTGTAGCACAAAATTAGGAGTGTGAAAAAGCAAGTCAACAAGATGCCTCCAAAAACAACTCCCTGAAAGATTGATCTCATGGACACTGAAACAAAGAAAGTTACAAGTAAAGAGCTCAAAAACAAAATAGTCAAAATACTTGAAGAACTCCAAGAAGAAACACATAAGCATATTTAGAAGATATTCAGCAAGGTTAAAGAGGATTTTATTAAACAAATGAAGAATTTTACTGAAAAATGTTTGATAAACTTGATGAAGAAATAAACAAATAATTCAGTCAAACAAGGCAATGAAAGATATTAATGGCCAGTTCGATAAAGAATTAGAAATTCTGAAAAGAAAGCAAGCAGAATGCAAGATAGGAAAAATTCAGTAGAACGTATGGGCAGCAGATTTAAGCAATATTGGGACACAGTGTACAAAATTGAAATCTGTTAGATGTTGTAGGTCACAACTCAGTGATACCCTAAAAATGACAAGTCAACATACAAGCTGTTCCAATGGTTGAGACAACTTTAAAAAAAATCATCAGAATTGAAAGAATAAAGGAAAATGTACATGATGATGTAAAAAGTATGAAGACTTATTAACTGAAATCATAGCACAAAACTTTCCAAATCTACAGAAAGAATTCAATGTCTAAATTTTTAAAAAAACATAGAGAATTCTAAATAGCAACAAACAGCAACAAAATCTGTCAATGACCCATCATAATCAGAATTCGAGAAATTCAACAAAATGCGAGAATATAAAAGGCTGTTAGAGAAAAACAGCAGAAGAGAATTTATCACTGCATAGCAGTCAGGAAGCAGAAAGTATGATCAAGACAGCAGAGAGAGGCCTATGCCACCAGGGACCTGCTCCTCCCACCAGGTCTCATTTCCCGAATCACATTAACTATAAGCTCTTCAGTGGATGAATCATGTCCCCGTGATCTAGTAACTTCCTGAAAGCCCCATCTATGAATATTCGAGGCTTGGGAGAGGGGCATGTAACTATAAACCCATAACACTAGACTTTTATAACTTATAAAATTTGCCTCTGAAATTGATAAAATAAAAACTTGTCATGACAAAGAGATCCTAAAGAAATGTATGACCGCTAAACTAACATTGTAGAAAGTACATAAAGGAATGAGACAGAGAGGCCACCAGCATCAAAGAGTCCAAAGGAAAGCACACATCTAACGGGAAAAATGGTTAAAAGGAAAAACAAAACAAAAAAACCAGCACTGGAAAAATAATGTCATGGCAGGATTCAATAAACACCTTAAGGTAATAAAATAAAACAGTATTATTACAATTAGAAATTGAAATGATAAAATCGCAACTGACATTGCCGAAATTCAGGGGGTTATAAGAAACTACTTCAAAAACTTATATTCAGCTTAATTTGAGAAAGTAGAACAAATGGAGAAATTCCTAGATACGCATGACTTACCAAAGTTGAACCAAGAAGATATAAAATCTCAAAATAAACCACTAAAAAAAGCCAATACTTAAAAATTAACTTAAACAAAAAAGAGAAAGACTTCCATAGTGAAAACTACAGTTTCCTGAAAAATAAGATTAAAGATAGGACAGCATCAGAAAATAGAAAGACATCTCCTGTTCCAAGATAGGTAGGGTCAATATTGTCTAATTAGCCCTACTACCAAAACTGATATACAGATTTAATGTAATCCCAACAGCATTATTAAAATAAAGTAGAAAAAACCCCACAGTTTTATAATTACTATGGCACTAAAAGAAAACCAGAATAGGAAAAGTAATTCTGAACAACAGGTGCGAAAGAGGAGGCATCACAAATCCAGGTTTTGAATTGTGTTACAAAAATACATAAACAGCATGGTGCTGGCACAAAAACAGACGTGATTCAACAAAGGATGCAGAAAAAAACAGTCACATCCACCATTCAATCTTTGACAAATGGGCCAAAAACATGTGCTGGGGAAAGATAGCCTCTTCACCAAATGGAGCTTGGAAAATCAATTATTCACCTGAAGAAGGATGAATTTAGACCAATATCTTTCACCCTATGTGAAATAAAATCAAAATGGAGCAAGTGTCTATATGTAAAAAGAGAAACTATAAAACAGACAAAATAAAATAAAAATAAAGTAGACAAAACTGGAAAATAAAGTAGGCACAATAAAATAGCAAAACTCTTGAAGACACATGCAAAGACTTTATGAATAGATCCCCATTTGCCCAAGAAATAACACCAAGCATCAACAAATGAGATTACATTGAGCTAAAAAATATCTTCTGTGCATCAGAGAAAACAACTATAAGAGTGAAGAAAATACCTATAGAATGAGAAAAATTTTTTGCCAGCTAGTTTTGGAAAGAGGACTAAAATCCATAACATACAAATAAGTCAATAGAATTAGATCCCTCAAATAAAATACCCCAATCAAAAAAGGGCAAAAGAAGTGAATAGAAACTTCCCAAAAGGAAAATAACAAATGAACATTAGGTATATGAAAAGTGTTCAGCATCTTTGACTACTACAGAAATGAAAATCAAAACAACACTGAGATTACATCTTCATCTAGTAAGAATGACTAACATCAAAAAACAACAAATGCTCACAAGATTGTGGAGGAAAATGAATACTTATATATTGTAGGTATAGTGCAGCCACTATAGAAGTCAGTATGAAGATTTCTTCATAAACTAAAAATGGAAATTCCATTCAACCTAGGTAACTACTTTATTTTCCCCTAAAGAGTTAAAGGCATCACATTACAGTGATACATGCCTACCTATGCTTGTAGCAGCACAGTTCACAATAGCTAAATCTTTGACTTATATGCCCATTAAAAGATGGATGGATAAAGAAAATATATATGCATGATGGAGTACTGCTCAACCATAAAGGAGGATAAGTTTGAGTCTTTTATAGGAAGGTGGATGTCCTTTGAAAACATAATGCTAAATAAAATGAATCAGAGCAATAAGTTTAAATATCACATGGTTTATCTGAGAAACCGAATTTTTCTACAAATAATTTAAAGAGCAAAATAAAAGATAGAATGTAGGAAACAAAGAGGCAGTCCTTTTGCAAATGCTAAGAGCGTCTAGAGAGACGAGAGAATGGGGAAGGAGAGAAAGGAACAGGGATGTAAAAAGGATTAAGATGAGGTATGGACCTATTTCCCATAAGGAATGTATTCAATATGTATCAAAAACTTATACTCCTACACAAAAAGAATTATTAGAAATGATGCAAAAGGAAAAAGAAGAAAACCACTTTCAAATCTTCGAGGACACATATTTTCAATGCTATGAATGAATTTATAGTTCTATACTCAGTATATGTTACAAAGTCCCTAAAATTAGTGAGAATAATAAAATAATGATAATCATAAATTTTATTATTTGAACTGGGCGTGGTGGTGCACACCTGTAATCCCAGCACTCGGGAGGCTGAGGCAGGAGGATCGTTGTGAGTTTGAGACCAGCCTGGGCTACAAAGTGAGCTCAAGGCCAACCTAAACTCCATAGTGAGACCCTATCTCAAAATAAATAGATACATAAATAAGTAAATACATAAATAAATAACTTTTATCATCTGTTCAGTTCCTGCTATGAACCAGTTACTATGTTAAAAAATTTATGTACATTATTGCTTTCAATTGTCACAGACCCTTCTCATGTGACATACGAGGAACTATCTTGTGCAAGTTCCCAAAACAAGCTAAGGGAGGAGATGGGTTTCAAACCATGAAAACAAGCTCCAGAGCTGCTCTCAACCAAGATCAGCTTGGTTAGTCTCTTATCTGTTACCCTTGGAGGGTTGTAGTGCTAAGACTTCCTTTTATTTTGGGAATATCTTTGATGACTGTCTTGTAGCAGAAAATGCCCCCCCACACACACACACACCACTATACTTCAGTTTCTTAGTTGCCTGGGTAATAGTTCCTGATCCTAATCCAGTTGCTTCTGTATCTTAGAAACAGCTGGTCACTGTGACACATAGATGGTCATTATGATACATATTATATAAACCAATCCCCAATTAACAAGCCATTCTGTTTCTATATTTCCTACTTGCTTATCCAATATAAGCTCTAGACCACCAGAGATCATGACCTGATATTCTGGGAATGAATCCAATTAGTACCTGTTTATTCAAATAAATCTACCTCCAAATTCTGGTGTTGTTTGAGTGTTTCTGCTTGCATTGCACACTCAATAAGAAATAGCACCAGAATCATAATGAAGCCTATATTAAAAAGTATTTGCATGTAAATACATAAACGGAATCAGTCCTGTTTTGCAACAGTTGATACTTACCACATCATTGACTACAAGTCCTGTTCTATTTGAATACTGTCTAAACATTTTTACAATTCTATCCAACACTGTAGTAGGGTAAGAAAACTGAGCTCCTTTGAGACAAAATTTAAGGAGACACGCTGAGTTGTGTATGTAGAGGACACACATCTTAGAGTGAGAACATCCTTAACTGTTTCTCTTTAAGTACCTCACTTATCTCTCTCATCCCAATTGATCCTAAATTTTATTTTTAATTCTAGGTCTGATTTCCTTTGCTTATGGGCTCAAGTGAAAAATTACTTGATAGCATTAACAAATGGAAATTAGTTAACTGGTAATTTTTTTCTTACAAATGTTCTATTTTTTTCTCTTCAGAATGATTTACAAGAGAAACTTTCGAATCTTCAACAAAATATTTTATTCTTTAAAAAAATTATGAAATGAAATCATAATAGTCTTAGTATTCAAACAGGGACTAAGATCATATTTTTATTAATTAGCCAACATAGGTATTAATTATGTTAGAAGCAGCTCTGTTCCATGCACATTGCTAAGCAATACAACACAATTCTCAATATCCCATCATGAAATAAAATTCTATATTATTAAAAGTGGAACATACATGGATGGCAAAGAGTTTCATAATGTATTTAAGTTTACAAAGCATCTTTGAGAGAAACAGTCCTTCACAGATAACTTTAAAATAGAAAGTTACTGCAATTTTCCCAAAGACTTGATTTGATAAGAGATCAAGTGACTTATGCAGTGTGACTATGTAACTGAATCAAGTTCCTTCAAAGGATTTCTTTATTTTGGTCCTTTTAAATCTAAATCATTAATTTAATAATTTAAACATTTTTCATCATTTTAAAATAATAAGATAGATTTATTTGCCTAGAAAATTCTGCTCTTCCAGAACTTTTTGTATTCTTTTAATTTCCTGTGATTTAACTGACACAGTAAAATATCCTGAAGAGTTGGTGTCTCTCATCAAACAAACTAGCCTGGGTAGATGATTAAAAAAATGAAAGCAAAGCACATCTTTGTCTTGCTATGCAATTTGCCTTTATAGTCATCATCAGTTAGGGTGAGGGATTTTAACCACTTGGGAAAAGAGATGCTAGAGACTGAGGCAAGGTCTGCTTTGATGCAGGTGACAATAGTTGGGAAAACATGCCTTGAAGCTATAGTCAAAATATAATCCATGTTAATCAATATATCCAATTCGTATTAATTTAATACACCCAGGTTTTTATGCCTTCCTTTGTTCTACCCCTTTGTAATGGCCTACCACACCATTTCTGAGCTTACATTTGATTTAGCCAATGAGCATCAAATTATTTTTAAAAGATTTGAAATAATGCAGAGGTTTGAAAATAATGTGTCTACCATTTTGCTTATCTTGCCATCACCAGGACAAAATGCTCTGTTGGCTTGATGTAGAAATCTGAGACACAGGAGGATGAGTCACCTCAACCAAACTCTCCTGGATTTGACAGCTTCATCTGACACTGATCAATCACAAATTTATGATGAAACCCAGGTGATATCAGCCAATGCTTGAAAAACTAAGTCAGTTAGTAAGTGGTTCCTATTTCGATAAAGAATGCCCTGTTAGCAAGTACAGCAGTTGCTATTTTAAGAAATAATCGTAAGATGTGGTTGTTTAAGATAATTAAATTTGGGGATAGCTTGTATTGTGGCAATAGCTAACTTGTGATTGTGAAGTTAAGCTTCCCCCTCAGTCAAGGTCAGAGAACTTAGTAAGCTTCACAATGGAATTTCCTTCCCCTGTATTAGTTTTGAAATAGTAGGCAGTACTCCAAAATGTTTATCAATGTGAAGTAAGAAAAAAAAACAGAATTCTTACACCCTGTAGCTATGCAATCCTGAAATAATTACTGCAGATAAGTCAGGAGATACACAATGTAGATATTAGCCATTAATATACTAAACCCACACAAAAAAGAAATGAAATAGTGGATATCACACTCTCAACTAAATTCCTAAGCAGCAAAATCATTTTACACTGGCAAATGTTCGACAGAGTGGAGAGAAGGTGGAAGTTTCTTTGCCAAGATTGTCTTTCCTGGAACTACAAAGGTAAAGAGTACAAGAAATATCTGGAACTACAAAGGTAAAGAGTACAAGAAATATCTGAACTATTGCTACATGGAGGAAAGACAGAACATGCCACTTCTCCAATACCACCGCCACCAACCAAATCAATGTATTGAGCACTCTCATATGCAAATCACTATGCTGAAAGTCCAGTGGGCAGTCTGGTCTTTGCCCATCAAAATACATCCCAAATTAGTTATTACAATGGCATGAGTTGGAAATTATAATTCCTACTTGCACATGAGAAGAAAATCTCAACATTTGTTTTTAATGAGTGATACATGGCCAGACAGACACTAAATGCAAGCATCTGATTTGAATTACAACCTCTCTATGTCAAGATAAAGTTTCTGACTTATATTCAAAAGTTCAATGATCTTGTAATATTGTGTGTGTGTGTGTTTGTGTGTTTGAATGTGTGTTTCTATGATAGATGCTACAGAACACACAAAAAAAGGTCAATATTGATGTGAAAGAGGATATTTGAAGAAAATAAGATACAGGCCGAGATCTGTAAATCAAACTAGGCGTTTGTATTGTGGATCGTTCGTTTCAAGTCCTCATGTGTGACAATCATAAAGTTACCTGATACATGCTTCCCTTTCCTTACACAGTTCCTGACTTGATCATCAACTTACAGAGCAAACATTTTCACCCTCAGGTGACTCTCTTTTTCTTTAAATCTTTTTTTCTTCTTCTTAAAATTTCCTCCTGTTTCTTTTTCTTACTATCTGAATAAAGCCTACCAGTTTAAAATCAAACTTACACATCTTTTTGTTGTCTTTCTTATGGTTCAAAAGAAATATTCAGGCTGCCGACAAAGGAAGTTTGCCGAAAGGCTATTGGCCTGCATTTTTTTTAGCAGGACAGCAATTACAATTTGCCAAAGGCACAAAAATGCTAGTGATTTATATTGTATATCATGATCGAGGTGCTGCTTTCTATGCCTTGTTTCAAGTTATTAGTCGGAAGTAAAGTTCCACACAGAGTCAATGAAGAGCTGAAAATAAAGCTAAGGAAATGAGCAATTCCCTTCGATAGATGCCATCAGGGTCACAAAGAATTCTTGAACAAACTAAATTATTCTTTGTAGAAACACAACTTAGTCATGCAGATTGGGCAAAATCTAATCATTGTCCTCTTCTTAGCTGAATATTCTTCAAAGATCCAAAAGTCTCTAATATTGATCATTGGTTATTTTCTGACAACAGAATCAGTTGATGATGAAGGAAAAACAAGGCACAAATAAAGGCTTAAAGTTATTATTTGGCACTTTTATATTTTAAGAGTTAAATATTTTAATGTTCTGAATGTTACATAGTTATATTAACATTTAATAAATGGATAAATGTCAAATATAATACCTGAGCTTTTAATTAAATCTTCCAAATAGGAATTCCTATAATTTGTTTAATTCTAATCTCTTTTAAAACTTAGAATTTAGAATCCAGAAACTCACAGCTTTCTACTCAAATTATGTGCTTTTATTGATTAAGTGCAGAACTCATTTTTGACTCAACACACTCCTTGAAAATCAATGTAAATATCAGTAGTATATCTGGGACAAAGTACAGAGCAATTCTTTTCATATAGGATTTGGCTTGTCCAGTGATAACATATTTCCATATTAACACTTTATTGATAAATTATATACTTTTAATTAATTCTAATAGCATTTCAAAACTGGTACTGAGATTGCCTCAGAGAGGAGTCAAAATTGAACATACCTCGAGGAACTGAGTCAATATGATGTTTTTAATCACAAGAAAGAAATAAATGCATCATGACATATACCTTGGCCATATTCATTAGCTCATTGATTTTTTTTTCCTTTTCCTTATCAGAAGGAGCTGTAAATATGTACCTTGTCCTATTGGACACTGTAAAAATGTCAGTATTGAATACATGCTTGACCAGGTTAAAACCAAATCATTTGAAAAACAATTTGTTAAGCATAATTAAGCCAATTACTGATCATGCAAGGTAATATAGAAAAGACAGAACATGAATTTTCTAAATAAAACACTTCCTGATAGATTTAGTGAAAGTTTTCACTTTGAAGCAGATATTTCACAAGATCCTTTTAAATGAATATATATGTAAATTCAATTTCCTGAAAAAGCAGCCTTAGCAAACATTCTAGTAGTATCATATTTATCTAAAAATATACTTAGGTAAAAATATATTTAGAAAAATAATTATAAGCATTTGCAAAATGTTTTTCCAAAAACAAAAAAGCTGTTGATTAATTTATACTATGCCAAGATAAATAAAATAGAAAACATTGCTTTAATAGAGTTTGATTTAGTTTTGAATGATACAAATTTTACAGCACAATAAATCTATCTTTAGTAAATGTTGCATTTTTTAGTTTAAATTCCTGTGAGCCAATTTGCAAACCCATATATTAACAGTATCACATGACTTTCAGCAACTCATGGAAAATAATGAAGTATTTAAGAGAGAAAGAATATATAGAGTAAACTGTGCTTGACTATTTTTCCATTTTCATCTTCACAAGTTTTTAAATCAAATAGTATCTACAAACACAAATGGAAATGGAGAATACAATAGGTACTTCACCAGATACTTCTTTTGCCAGGGAAAATTCTCATTTGTTTTTCTTGACTAAATTATCAAAAGACTGATTGAATATCCACATCAACTAGTTTAATGTAGTAATTTTCACTCAGCTTGCATTTCTCCTTAATGCTGCTGAATTCTATTCATTCATAGACAATTGTCAAAGACTTAGAGTTCTGAAAAATGTAAAGGTGTATGTATGCACTGTATGCATATTTGCTTGGTGTATGTGGTGATAACTGCAATTTATCCAATACATGTAAAAATGCCACAAATGTGTTTAAATAATAAGGTAATGGGTCAAATTTCACCTCATTGTGTATTTTACTTTAACTTTATTTGTTTTCTTGCTAAGAGAAATTTACTGCTGTCTCAAAAAGATCTAAGGTATCTCAAATCTCATTTGAGACCAAAATAAATTCAAGTTTCCTATTTAATTTCCAATGGACTGATGAATATTTTACTTATTTATCAAAAAGAAAAATTCAAAGGATTCTAGTTGCATTGGATAATGCAAAAGTGATTAGATGTTCAGCAGTTCTTAAATAACAATTGAATAGATTCAAGATAATTGAAAATTCTGACTTATGGTTAGTTCGTGTTTCTGAAAGTGTCATATTAATGTGACCTTGGAAAGAATTAATTTAATGAATATACACAACAGCTAGGGTCACCAACTAATAAAAAACCAGTAAAGATAATGGTCATCTAAGAAGGTATGAGCTATTTCAATAATGCCCTTTATTAAACTGAGAGTGTGGAACCACCTGATTTCTTTTCTTTTCCAGTGATTATAATCAAATACCTAGTTTGCTGAAATTTGATTTGTATAATAATTACATATGGTCAAACCAGGTCATTGACTCTTATGTAGAACTCAAATGGACATCGAACCTGGATCTCCCCTAGTAAAAACAGGAGCAAATTACATATTAAGATGTTATCCATTTCCATATTTATCTACTTGTCATTGCTCTGTGCCAAATAATGTATGGCATACAAGAGTTGAAAAGCAGACAGGTGTGGTTCCTATCCATCAGGGACTTCTAGCCTTGTAGGTGGGGCAGATGTTAAGGAAATAACAACAAAGAAGTATGGCTTCTATGTATAGTCAATTTCCCCACTGTGCATGAGTTTCCCTTTCCTCTTGCTTAGTTGAGGTCATCACTTGAGCAACTCCATTTGAGGATGTCAATTCTTACCTTTTTGTCTTATATCATTTATTTTCCTCCTTTAATGATCATTCCCATCAGCATAAACTGACTGTGAGTTTACCTATCCTATCTATATATTCTCTCCATCCAAATGTCCTGTTAGCTACTGCTTCATTTCTTTCCTATCCTGAACAGCAGAACTTCAAAACTGTTCTAAACCTATTTCTAGTTATTCTCTTTCATCATGCTTTCATCTCACCACAAATTTTATTAACAGTTACATTATGACCTCTATGGTCCCAATATCCTTGGAAAATTCTCAGTCTTCTTACTGGGCCTGCAACATCAATTTTTTCACCATCGTACATTTCTTTCATGTGGCTTAAAAACACCGAAGCATGCTTTCTAACTTACGTCACTGGGCATGCACTCCCAGTGTAACTTGCTATTTCTCTTCATTTTTCACACATCTTAAATTGGCAGACCTGGGGCTTATGTCTCGATTATCTGTTCCTTTTCCTCAATAGTCATTCCTTTAGGTGTCTCATTATGTAGTATACTTCAGTACACAAATGGTTATCAAATCTTTATCTCCAATTCTAACTTCACACTTTGTGCTACAAATCAATAAATTCTTCTCCCTCCTTGAATCTCTGCTTGTCATGGAATATAAGATTTATCAAAAACTAAACTTCTAAGACTTCCCCTTAAAACATTATCCATCCGTCACCCTTTCCATCATAGTTAAACATAATGCCAAGCTTTCGATTGCCCAGAGTGACAATTTCATAGTCATTTTGAACTCTTTTTCTTATGTCTGCTTAATATTTGCCTGAAAATCATGTAACTGTTGCTTTCAAAGCAGATTTTCAAAAATCTCTCTCTTTTCATTCCTTCTGCTAAATCCCTACCTATTCTATGCATGTCTTTTCTGGATGCCCTTCCCCATGCATGTATTCTCATCTAAAACACTTCCAACTCTCCCTTTCATTCATAATAAAGCCAAAGTTTCTCCTACAATCTGAAACATCTTGTGTAATCTGTTTCTTGCATTTCTGACATCATCTCCCATTACCCTCCTCCAGTACACCAGACATACCACTTTTTTGATGTCTTGCAACACACCAGGCCCGTTCATGTCTTAACACCTTTGTATAGAATATTCCTTATGCCTGGACCGCCCTTTTAGAAAAGGATGCAGCTTTCTCCCGAATATTACCACTACCTAAAATCATCTCAATTTTTACTACTACCTTAGTCTGTTTGAGCTGGTACAGTGAAGTACCATTTCACTGGGTAAATAAAATGGCAAAATGTATTTCTTACAGCACAAAAGCCTGGGAAGTCAAAGATCAAGACACCAGCAGACTCTTTTGTTTGGTGACAGACTGCTCTCTTGCTCACAGAAGGTATCTTTCCACTGTGTTCTCATGAGATAGATAGACAAATGAGCACCCTTAGATCCTTAATTCCATGCATAAGGATTCGGCCTTCAACACCTAGTCATGCAGCCCAAAGACTCCACTTCTGAAGGCAGTCACACTTGTGATTAGGTTTCAACATGAACTGGGTAGAGTCACACATGTTCAGACTATGCCATGAATGCTCTGCTATGCTGGCTGCTCCTCTATGTTATATCAACTGATTTGCATTTTTAAACAGTTCATTAGACATGCTTCTTGCCGTGCTCTATACTCGGATGATTTTAGAATTCTGGAAGGCTGAGGCTGGAAACAGGCATCATAATCATTCCTAAATTAGTGTTTGTTTTGTTATTCTTGCTTTTATTTTCAATTATTCTGCACACAAATCAGTACAACAAAGATGAGTAATTCACCGAAGTTTTTATTTGACAGAATAATGCATTAGCATAAATTTATGGATTGTTTGCTTCTGGCAATGACTGCACCACAAGTGAAACATTTTTTTTTCACTCCATCTATCCCTACCCTTTCACCACTACAGAAATTAAGGCACTATGGAAAACAACCTAAAATCTGGGCCCTTAAAATTTAAGAGTAAATAATATGAATGTACTGTAATCAATAGGAATTGCATAGATTGAAGAATTGGAGATAGGAGTTCAAAAGGGAAAATTGAGAATAATACCAAAATAAACCTTTCCTCCTACAAGTTATTTTGTCTCAAGATAGAAATTTGATTTTTACACAGATTCTAGGGGACCCCAGGACTGGAGACAAATCACACCCTGTGTTGTCTCCAAGGATAGGAAGGCAGGAGTCAGGCCTTCGGGTGGTATTCTAGGCACAGAAGGGCTGCATGGCCAGATAGATTCTGTCAGAATCCACCTGATGGCCTGTGAAAATAGGTGAGGCAAGGCTGTATGGATGGGTCCATGGGATTCCCATCTTAGTATCAGTGCTGAAGTTATCTCTTTCTCCTCCTCCTTTTTCTTCCCCCCGCCATCTCTTTCTCCCCTTCTTCTTCTAAAAACCATTGGTTCTTAAAAAAAAAAAGAAAAGAAAAAGAGCATTAGTTTGTAGTTTAGATTTGTCACTTCTTAAATTCGTGACATTTGACAAGTTATACATCATTTCTGACTCCTAATTTCCTGGAAATGAAATGGAAATATCATTACCCACTTCATAGATCAGTAGGATAAAGTGCAATTGCAATGTGCAAACCATCTAGTTATTACTGGCATTTGATAGGCACTAATAAGTGGTAATCCATATTATTATTGTCTGTATTAACTATTTTCCCAGGAGCAGATCAAGCCAGTAGCAATGTTGTGATTCAGTATTTTTCAATCGTTTCTCTATTAGTCATTTTTACTTCACAACAAGTGACTACAAAATTTCCTTGGCATACAGCTATCTGTATTTATTTCTTGATCATGGAACACAGTCTGTAGGAGGTATTTCTGCTGCAGACCATAGAGGCAGGGATGCCTGTGATTTACAATGCTGTAAACTACAGTGACTGTTACAGTGGTTCTAATCAGGAGTTCTTTTGTCGTCCCTCCAGGCCAGTCAGCCGACTAGGCATGCCATTCTCATGGTAATGGAAGAAAGAGAAAAATCCATGTCCAACTACGGAAGCATGTTTGCTTTTTAAAATTTTTTAAATTTTATTTTAAAGGGAGAAAAATTCAAAACAAGATGAAAGGGTAACAATGGTTAATACATTGCATACTGTTATGTTCAAATTAGTTACTCAGAGTACAAGATATCAGCATTTAATTGTCCAAACAATATAAGCACAAACTTTTCTTTTCAATGAACTAAGAGAAATTAGTAGCATAACTACCTTAACTGTATTAGAGAAAAGCAATATATATATATATATATATATATATATATATATATATATTGCTTTTCTCTTCCTCCCTTTCTCTATTCCTCCATCCCAGTTTCTCTTTCCTTTTGTAATTTCTTCCCATTTTACAATATCTATTGTACATTTTGGATCTTATTTACTCTTTCAGCTTCTCACACTAGGTAAACAGTATGATGTTTACAATGTGTGTCTGATTTATTTCACTTATGAATATGGTCTTGAGTTGCATCCGTTTACCTATAAAAGGCTCTGGTTTATCCTTATTTATGGCCTAGTAGTATTCCATTATATGGAAGCATATTTGAAGTGTGTTTGCAAAACTTATTTATGCTTTATCAGCTAAAGTAAACCATATGGTCATGATAAAGACAGTATGCTCCCCATTTTATAAGATCTGAAAAGTTATTTGGTCAAGTAGATCAATGGTGAACAGGGAAAGAAACTGGAGACAATAATTCAACATTCAACAGTATTCAAGACTCAAAAAACACAGATGTCAATAAAAGTTTAATCCCTGCTTCCTTAGAGCCAGACTTAAGAAGCAAAATGAAACCCAGTGGTTAATTATAAAATTAAATAAGCAATATGGATTATTATTTTCAATTAGAATTCATGGCCATGTAAAAACAAGATTTAATGTAATGAGAATAGCCCATGGAAATACTTCTATCACTGGAATTATTTCCTTAGAAAACAAAAGAAAACATAAACCAATAAAGTAATTAATGTCATTTATGGAGTTACATATCCCATAAACATTCCTTGAACACCTGCTATGTGCCAGGCAGCAGGATGTATTAATATCCATTATGTTTTACTACAGATTGCAATGACAAATGAAAAGAGAGATTTTAGTGAAGAAGGATAATTAAGATATATAGACATAAGAATAATACAAAATAGATAGTGAAAAGGAATACTAGAAAGGCATTTGAGAAGGGTCATCACTTCTTTTGAAAAGACATGTTCATATATTTACAGAAATCAGTTTTTTAAAAGCTATGAATTTTAATAGAAAATCAGTAAGCATGAAGGCTCTGATTGAACTTAATTTGATTTTGTACTAAAATCTGATGTTGTGACACAATTTTATCTACTTCCAAGTAATCTGTAAGATGAAGACTTCAAATTCAGTAAGTAAAAACAGAATCTGCCCTGTGAGAAATTAGTTTTTGTGAATGCAATACCGGACAGGCAAAAAAATCAGGGCAGTACTCAAAGGCGATGATAAAAAGATTTGCATAAATCATGTGATTCAGGAAAGCTATTATCTCTAAGTCATTATTTTCTGCCAGCCAGTAATAATTTTATTTGGTTGGATAATCACACACAAGCCCACGTTTTAGATGAATATTTTTCATTTCACCTAATGAAGAACTAGAGTGGAAATTCAATTTTGTCCAATGAAAATTGCTAGAAAAACGTTATAACTTTGTTTTTAGAAGGTCAATGTTAATAAAATCGACAGAAAACTATGTATTTGATTTAGCAATATTTTGCTATTAGAAATTAACCAACCCATAGCATTGTATACACTAAGCTAAGAATTGTCAGTGTTTAAAATATGTTAAGTTTTTGTTGTTGTGATGCACAAATGGATAAATGCTAAATTTTTACTTACAAAGTGAAACACTGAGGTTGTGAACACACTTTTTCATTTTTAGTTTTCTCCAAAATTATTATCCTATAAAATGCATAAAATTTCCTGAATTTAAGTCAATATTATGGTAGCTAGTTATACCCTGTATAAAGGGAAGAATAGTTCTTAACTATTCAGTACAATAGCATGGATGAATTACATGAACCTCTTTTAAAAGAAAACTGAAAATAATTGCATAGGGTTTTTAAATATAATTTTTATATTCCAAAGTATGTTCTTCAAATTTAAACATTTCAATTTCTTTTATGTACAAAATTTATGCACTTTTAAAGAGATTTATATAGATTGAGTCTGGTTTTCTGAATGATTGACATAAAAAATTTATAGTTCCTGTCTTCATTTGAAATTACCTGTCATTAGCAGTGGTTCTCAACCCTTCCTTGAAAATATTTCTCCTTAGTCATTCTGCTACTCATTGGCAATATCCATTGGTTAAACTGCTTTCTGCAGACACATAAACTGATTGGAAATCATGAAATACTTGGGAGCACAGATTTTCATATATGTATGTTTTCTTCATAATTAAGACCTACTCTGTCTTCCCTGCAGCCCCAATTCTTTGGAATGAATCATGACTTTCTATTGTCTCTAATTGGCATTTGATCACATTTACTAATATTTACATTCTTATTTTAAAGTGCTATTTTTGCTGGGTTTTGGCCATGTTTACTGCCTTTGTGCTTGTATTAGTTTTAGTTCTCAATCACAATCAATAGTAGCTGCTTCTCCCTTAAATGAACAAAACAATTTATTTAAGAAAGATTCACAGGTAAGACTACTGTGCCTAAGGGCAAGAAGTCAGAAAGCTTCTCTAGATTATACATCAGTTCATATGAGGTGAGAAAAATGGGAAGAGGAGGGAGAATGAGAAAGGAGGAGAAGAAGAATAAAGTAAGAAAAGGAAGGAGGAAAGGTAGAAGAGTCTGGAGGAGGAAAACAGGTTATTGATCATCATTTTGGCCAGAAGTTTATACCTCTCATTTACAAACTTGTCTGTGATTTAGCTTCAAGGAAGATTGGGTAGAAAGAATCAGTATTTCCTATTCTTCTTTCATAACTAAGCATTTCTCCAAATCAAGTCTAATAAGTTGCATAACTTCTCATATATAGAAAGCAGTATCTTATCTCGAGAGTCCAAAATCAACACCATGTGTAAAGTAATTTGCTCATAATTGTGGAATGTTAATATTTGCATAAGTTTATAACACCAATATAGTCAATTTACATATTATGTTACAACTCAATGACAAATGAATAGAACAAAATAGAACATGTGGGAGGAGGGTGCCGCCTATTTTATCCCCTCCTTGGAAATTCATGCTACTCCGAAGCATGAAAAGTATCCTGAAGCTCCCATGGAGAAGGAAATTGAAAATAAAATAAAATTCACAGTTTTATAAACATTTGACTTTTGAATTGTTTTTAAAGACTGCTGTTATGATAAACACCACTAAAGTATACATGCCGCATCCTCTTTATTCCCATCATTTCTTTCTGACATTCATTTTGTCCAGGGGTGAACAATGTTCCTTATAACCTAGATCAGGAAAGACCAATTTCATCCCCAGCCCTGGACAGAACTCCTACCTGGTAGAGATAATTATGGTTCTTTTCAGGTAATTAACTCATGAGGCATGTGGTGCATTTCCACTCAGTGAGGTGTTAACAGAAATTGATTGGCGATTTCAGGCAATATCATTCAATCTGACAAATAATTATAAATAAGAATAGTACTCTTTATTTCTTTGGACTTTGTTATGTTTTAATGTGATGTCTTTAACTGCTATAACCATCTCAAAACTGCCAATGGGCCAGCATAGGAACAAAGACCACATAAAACAGGGCACGGTGATGCTCACCTGTGTCCTAGAACTCTGAGAAGCTGATGCAGGAGAATCACAAGGTCAAGCATACCCTGGGCAATATAACCTACTGAGACCCCCATCCTTAAATAAATAAATGGATGAATGAATGAATGGATGGATGGATGAATGGACTTGGGAATGTAGCTCAGTGGGGTTCAATCCCCAGTACCACACACACACACACACACACACAGTACATACCCAAGAATGACAAAGCCATGCCAACATCTGCATCATTCCATGACTAATTTTTTATTATATGAATGACTACATTTTCCTTTTTTCTTCAACTTTTGAAAACATCATAAATTAACATTTTATAAAGCATGTTATACAGCATTTCCTTTGGAAGCCACAAATATACAATCTTTTAAAGTTCTGAGCCTTGGTTTGGACACCACTGTCTAGTATTTCTCCTGTTTTATCAGAAAAAGAAGTTCCTTTATCCATCATATTTAATTGCCTATCTTTTATTTAACTGTAGAGTTGTAGCTAATTAATCCAGCAAATGAAAACATTTTTGAAATCCAATTTGTTTCCCTTTATGGCACAGATATAGATTAAAAACATCAAAAATGGCAGTATTCATTCACTCAAGAAGCACAGAGTCTACCACTAAACTCAGTCTAGGAGGGAGACTATAGTTTGAATCTTAAGCCAGTGACTGAAAGTGTTGTTTGAATATTCCTTGGAGGAGGTAAGACTAAGACTTTGTAGCATGGAGGCAAAGAATTCATTCATTCCTATACCTAGGGCTTTGTTTGCACACTGTAAATCTCATTTTCATAATATGTTGCTTTTCTTAGCACTAGTGTTGCAGGGTCAGCACGTTATGATCTGGAAGCTTAATTAATTATTTAAGAACTGGTTGTGGTTTATAAAAAATTGATATATCTGTAAAAGAAAGGCTTGAAAGCTAAAGAATGAGGAATCAAAGGCACCAATTCTTTAGATGACATCATAATCAGAAGATACAGTATCTACTGCAACCTGAGAGTATAAAGCTGCCTCATTATTTCCACACATGGTCTCCCACAACACTGTCCTTCCTCTACCAACAGCTTCTCCTTGGGTGGCTATTACCCTCCACGTAGCAAGGTTGTGAATCAGTTCTACCTGGCTGTCAACTTCAACACAGCAGTTAAAGATGTTAGGGTGAAAAACTAACCAAGGATTAGAGAGAAAGTAAAATGAGGCAGCAAAATGTAAACACTTCATCTTGTCAACTCTCACTCTAGCTCTTTCTCTCAAATCTTTCTGCAACTTGAATTTTCTTTTAGCGTCAGTGAAGACAGATACATACACACATAATTACATACGTACATACATATGTAAGTAGACAGAAAGAGAATGACAGTATTTGGCTACAGAAAAAGTTACAGCAGATCCATTTTAATATGCTATGTAGTCCACTTTTGTGAATAGAGAAAATACCTGAATCTGGTTATTTGTAGAGAAAAGAGATTTATTTACCTCCCAATTTTCTAGGCTGAAACTTCAAGATAAATTGATCTCATTTCTTGAAACTTTGGTGAGTCCCCCCTTGACTGGGTCATGACATAGTGGATAGCACCAAGGCAAGTGCACACGTGAGATGTGACCTCAAGGTAAGACGGAAAGCCAGAGACCAGACAGGATACAATCTTACTCTTTTTTAATTTTAAGATTTTATTAGTACTTATTTGAGTTGCATGGTGTTCACATTCATCGTATGGAATCTGTTCCTGCACATAATGTATCTTAGTTCTTTTTTTTTCCATTCTCCTCCCTTCCTATCCTTCTTCCTCTCTTCATTTGCACAAGGTTCATTTTCATTTTTCCCTTCCCTTCTTTGTATATTAATCCCTTTCCCTTCCATCCTTTTCCTCTACCCTCTAGCTTGTTCCCTTCTTATTTGAATATGTTCTTACTTTCCAATATCTATCCTCAAGTTTGCTCCTTGTTTACACACAGGTTTTGTCACACAAAAGAAACAATGCATATTTAAACTTGTGTTTCTTATTTATTTCACTTAAAATTATAGTTTTGAGGTACATCTATTTACCTACAAAAGACTCAAGTTTATCCTTCTTTATGGCAGAGTAGTACTCCATCATACCACATTTCCTCTACCCATTCATCTGCTTATTCATCAAAAATTAAAACTAGAGTTTCCATTTGACCTAGGTATTCCCCTTCTAAGAATATTCCCAAAGGAGTTAAAAGCATCACATCAATGTGATATATGCATGAGTATGTTTATAGCAGCACAATTTATAATAGTTAAATCTTAGAAGCAGACATAAGCTGGTCTTACTCTATTATAACAACTTGATCATGTAAGAACTAACTCTGTAAGACCATTATCAATCCCTGCAGAAGGCAGTTCTCCCAGTGGAAGAATTTTCTTCCTCCAAGGTGCACCCCCCTCTTGTCCCCCCATCCCAAAACTGTGACTCTGGGGACCAAGCTCTCTGTATGAATCTTTGGGAAGAAAACACATCTAAGTCAGAGCACTGACACTGGACATTTCCTTTCAAGAGATCTTGTTCAGTGTTTTAAAATTTTGGAATTTCATTTCTTTTCATTTTTCCTAAATATTTCTACATTTTGGTACAAATAATTTAATCTTAAACTCATTTAGAATCATATTTTTCCATGTAACATATGAGTAGATATGCATTCCTTCATGGCCAGTACCCCAGCTGACAACTGACTGAGTTTAAAATGTAATTTCCACTAACACATTTATTTATTGCAAAGGTTCTACTACAGAATTCATTCCAAGCTCAGCAGTACTGCAGAGGCATATGAAGTTATATGAGTGTTTACTTTTTTTTATTCAAGAAATTCCATTTAGCAGATTTATAAAGTCGTATGAAATCATAAAAAAGTTTATAAATTTGGAATTTTTGTTCTTTGTCTTTTCACTTCATAATTTTGTCTTTTGATCTAATTCACAAGATCAACTCACAAATATTTATTTGAAGAGAATTAGAAATACTTTGTTCTCTTTCATCATCTGTGTGAGAAACTAGAGTGATTACAAAGTATGGGTTTCCCCCCTGCTAGGCTGCTGCTACGAACCCTTATCATATTCCTTGGAGTATCGGATTTTGTATATCAGTCACTCAAGAAGATGATGGGTTGCAGTGCTGCCAACTTGAGAAGGCATTCAGGATATATTTTATTTCACTGATAGATTGTCTATTGAATTGTTATTGTACTGTATGTACGAGGCTGTGGTTATGCCTGCAACTCTCAACACAACTCCAGTTAAAGTCCACACTCACCCCTCTCTCAATAACTCCACAACAACAAAAAAGAGCTACACTTTGTGGTGGGGTGCTTTGTGAGATGTTACCTAGTAATCCCCAACTTTGGGTATTCATACTTCTGTTTAAGTGTTAGCTAGATCCAATGAGTCACTACTAATGATAGGATGTGCCTTACAAAGATTGTGACTTCTGATTTGTTCACCCTTTCTTGCTTTCTCACTTGTTTATTTTCATGGGCTTGAGCTACCACACGGTGAGCTGCCCCATGAGGAAGCCCATATACTAAGGAACGTAGTGCCATGAGCCTATCCACAAATAACCGACTCCTGCCAACAGCACTGGAAGGTCAGTGGTAGATCCACCCTATCAGAGTTTAAAGAATCCTGCCATGCAGTCCACATCTTGATTGCCGCCTTCTCCAGTATTCCAACCCAGTGGTAAAGCTAGGTTGTGCCTTGACTCCTGGCTCACAAACACATGGGTATATTATGCACATTAATGTATATTAATAATGTGTATAATGTAAGTAATAATGTATATTATTTTGAACCACTAAAGTAGAGTGATTTTCTATGTGGCTATGTGACAAATATATGCAAACTAATAACTAAACCTGATTATCAAACACAAATTACATGTATATATGACAACCATAAGTTATATTATGTATAATTATATAAATAATTATGCATGCAGTATGCAAGTATATAATAAATATGTATATATTTTATTTAGCCAACTTCACTTGTTTTTGGAATTTAAGACATCTGTCTTATTAGACTGAGGAGACGTTGAAATAGGAGCCTTAAATGAAGAGTATTATACGTATTAGGCACTCAAAACGTTTAAGAAGATAGTTTATTAAATCTTTTCTACTGAAGCTTGGAGTCTAATTAAATGTATAACATACATTCTCAAAGAGTTGGTTGTATAGGTAATTACTCTTTCTAGACTACTGTAAGATTTAATAGAAATAAAGAGTAGTGTATTGGTTTGATCCTGTGTCCCCCCAAGTCCTCATGTAATATGGACTGGGCTGAGTATGACATTTGTGATTGGTTTGTTGTCTAGCACTGGGATTGGTGATGTGAGTGCTACCCCTGCCCAGGGGTGGAGCTGACATACAGTGTAAGGAAGGCAGGTCTTCCTCTCTTTCTCTCTCTTTTGCCAGATTCCCACGCCTTACTGTTTGGCAGCCCCGGCATGCCACACTGCCTTGGAGGCAACTGAGTATGGACTGAAACTCCTGAGAACTGTAAGAAATAAACCTTTCTTTCCCTAATTTTGGGCATCACGTATTTTGTCTCAGCAACGAGTGAAAAGTAATTAAGACAAGTAGCACTTTATAGTTTGGCATAAGTTCTTGCTTGCTCTCGCATTAGCTCTGAGCCACAGGCAAGTAACTCACTTTTTCTTTAAATATGCTGCATCTGTGAAATGATAGTATTGTGATGATTATTTCAAGGGGTTTTGAGGAGTATGTGAGATGAAGGGGAACAACATCACCTTGGGAAAAAAATGCCTAATCAGTGTTAATTATCTCTATAGCTTTTAAGAAAGTTTAATGTACATTATCTAATTTAATTACACCTTGAAGACCTCTAAGTTTGGAACTCTGCAATCCAAGATGCTCCATTCTCCAAAACTTTTTGAATGATAGCATGATGCTGCAAGGAAAAAGTCCCATACCTGATCTTAGGATAGGTCACAGTCAAAATTCAAGTACAAAAAAAGTATTGTCTAATACTATTTTCAGGCTATGTGCATAACATATTTATGAGATACAATTTCATATTTAGATTTGGATTCTATCTCCTAACATTGTCATTATGAATATGCTAATGTTCTAAAATCCACAAAGTCTAAAATCTAGAACATTTCAGGTAAGGGACATTCCACCTGTGTTAAGATAATCATGGTGCTGACATTGTTTGACATAATTTCATTACATAAATAAAGTCAGGGTAGTTAGGCAGCTCCTCCATTGGCACAGGGCTTGCTATAATCATGTGGCCTAAAGGATTCAATAGAACTGAATTGCTTGAGTTAAATGAGATAATGAAATATGAGGCTCAATTGTCCTATGTTGCATGATTAGTCAGGATGAGCTGATATTAGTGGAAAGCCTAAATAAAGCTCTACTTGACTCCGATTTAGTGATCTATGTACAAATCATGGCCCATTTCTATTACCTCTTTGGTTTTTCTCACTTTCCAGATGCCAACTCCCCTAATGATAATACCAAATTTGTCCCTTATAAAAATAAGGGCCAAGACAATGGAAGCAATGAGAAATCTTCCTTTCCATAAATCTCTGGAAACAGTTCAAAAAAATGCAGTCTGAAAATATCCAATGTTTAGTTTCTCATGAAATAAGACTTTTGGAAAAGACATAGATACATAAGCAACAGTAGGTAACCTTACTAATTCTTATCATTCAACTATATCTTTTCACATTACTTAAAACATGTGTTTATTGAGAATAAATAAGGTTTGAAAGTTTACAAATGAGAGGATTTAATATACAAAACAGTTGATGAATCCATAAAAAAGAGAATCTACTTAATATGTTCATTGGTCAATGCATTCTACATGTTACTAGAAATTTATTTTTTTAATTTTAAGCAGAAAAAGTAAAAATAACAATGAAACAGTTTCAAAACAGGCTAGTAGAGTAAAAGCAATTAATACATTGGAAATTGTTATCTTCATAGTACTTGTTCAGAATACAAGATATAGACATAAAATATTGTTCAAAAATATTAGCATAAAACTTGCTTTTCAATAAACTAAGAGAAACTAGCCATATAACTATCTTAACTATCTTGTGTATCTATCTATATATATTTTTCCCTGCCATCCTTTTTCTTTCTCCCGTGACATTTTTCTTTACTTTTGAAAATTTCCTCCCTACTCACAGTATCTATTGTACATTTAGAATTTTATTTACTCTTTCAGCTTCTTACACTAGGCAGAAAATACGATGTTTACACATGTGGGTCAGATTTATTTCATTTATGAGTATGGTCTCAAATTGTATCAATTTACCTATAAAAGTTTCAAGATTATCTTTCTTTATGACTGAGTACTATTCCATTACATAAAAAAGCCATATCTCTTTTTATTCATTCCTCACTTGGTGCGAATTTGTGTTGTTTGCAAGATGTAGCTATTACAAATTGTGCTGCTATAAACATGGGTGCACACATAACACTAGGGTATGATGTTTTTTAATTCTTTTGGGAAAATACCCAGAAGGGGAATAACTGGATCGAATGGCACCTCTAATCCTAGTTTTTACCAAATCTCCACACTGATTTCCACAGTTGTCATGCCAGTCTACACTCCTACCAAAGGTGTAGAATGATTTCTTTTTCCCCACATCCCACTCAGCATTTGTTACTGTTGATTTCTTGATGATAGTCTCTCTTTCTGAAATGAGATGGTATCTCAGTTTTGTTTTAATTTATATCTCTCTAGTAACCAATGATGTTGAACATCTTTTCATACACTTATTTGCTATTTGTACGTCTTTATTAGAGAAGCATGCATTCATCTCAGATGTCCATTTTTGGATTGGGTCTTTGAAATTGGGTGTCTAATTTATTTTTTCATTTCTTAATATGTTCTACAGATAGAAGTCCGCCTACACAGAAGTTCTTTGGCTGAGGGACAGTTGGCTAAAATGTTTTCCTGGTCTGTGGGTTGTCTTTTCACCCTGTTGGTGATTTCTTTTATTGTGTGGAAGATTTTTAATAAAGTGAGATCCCATTTGTTGATTCTTTGTAGTATTTCTCATGTGATTTGAGTTTGAAGTCTCTGCCTATACCTATGTCTTCAAGATTTCTACCTATTTTCTTTTCCAGTAAATTTAGTATTTCTGTTTTAATATTTAGATCTTTGGTCCATTTTGACTTTAGTTTAGTGCATGCTGACAAACAGAGGTCTAGTTTTAGTATTTGGCATATGGAAAGCCAGTTTTTCCAGCACCATTTATTAAAGACTGTCTTTCTCCCAGTGAACATGTTTGGCCCCTTTGTCAAAGACAAGTTGTTTTAGTGTGTTTGGAGCTGTGTCTCCATCTTCTGCTCTGTTCCACTGAGCTTCATGTCTGTTTTTGTTTGTTTGTTTTGTTTTATTTTGTTTTGAATAGCATGCTGATTTTACTACAGTAGCTTTGCAGTATAATTTCAAGTCTGGGATTGTGATGCCTCCTAACTTGCCTTTGTTGCCCAGAATTGGTTTTGCTATTTTTGGTCCTTTCTGATTCCAAATGAATTTTAGGAATGTTTTTCTAAAACTAGGTGTATGAGGTGTGCTATTTGTATTTTGAATGGGATTGCATTAAATCCGTGTCACAGTTTGGGAAGTATGGCCGTTTTCACTATGTTGGTTCTTCCTATCCATGAGCAGGGGATATCTTTCCATTTTCTGATATCTTCTTCACTCTCATTTTTCACAGTTGTTTTCTTCACTCTCCTTTGTCATGTAGTTTTCAATATTTAGATCTTTTAGTTCTTTTGTCAGATTGAGTCCTAAGTATTTCATTCTTGGAATGCTATTGTGAAGTGTGTAGTTTCCCTAATTTCTCTCTCAGTGAGTTATTTGTTTGTGTACAGGAATGCTATTGTTTTTTGAGTGCTGACTTTATAACCAGCTATAGTACTGAATTTGCTATTACCTCTACACTTTTGTGTGTGTGTGTGTGGCACTGGGGATCAAACTCACAACCTCACTTGGCAGGCAGGCACTTAAGCCACTAAACCAAACTCCAGGCCCTTGCTTATTAACTCTAAAAATCTTTTTGGTGGAGTTTTTGAAGTCTTCTATGTAGAGTATCATGTCATTTGTGAATAATGGTAGTTTAATTTCTTCCTTTTCTATCCTTATTCCTTTTATTTCTCTCTCTTGTCCAATTGCTCTGGCTAACGTTTTCAGAATTACATTCAGTTGGAGTGGTGATAGTAGATACCCTGCTTGCTCTTGCTTTTAGAGGAAAAGCTTTCAGTTTTTGATCATTTAGCATGATGTTGGCTGTTGATTCATCATAGGTTGTTTTCATCAGATAAAGACCTCTACTTCAATTTTCTGTGGGGCTTTTTTTTTTTAAATCTTGAACGGGTATTGGATTCTGCCAAATGCTTTTTCTGGGTCTATTGAGGTGATCATGTGATTCTTGTTTTTGGATCTGTTAATATGATGTATTACATTTACTGATTTACATATGCTGAACCATCTCTGCATTACTGGAATGAATCCTACTTGGTCATGGTGTATAATCTTCTTGATGATTTGCATTCTGTTTGCCACTATCTTATTGAGTATTTTTGCATTTATATTCATTAGGGAGATTGACCTGTAGTTTTCTTTTTTGGATGACTTTTTCTCTGTTTTGGAATCAGGGTAATGCTTGCCTTCAGAAATGATTTCTTGTGTATTGCTTCCCTTTTGATTTCCTTAAAGAGTTTCAGAATTAGTGGCATTAAATTTTCTCTAAATTTCTTGTAGAATTCAACAATGAATCTGTCAGGGCCTGACTTTTCTTTGCTGGCAAATTTTTAATTACATTTTCAATTTCATTGACTGATATCGAGATACTTTGAGTTTTTATATCTTGATTTAGTTTCAGGATATTAAAATTTTGAAACTCTACATTTAGCATTTTTAAAATTGAAAGTGTTGGTATGCTGGGATATGGAAACAACTAGTACATTTCAAACTTCATTAATCCTTTCAGTATGAAAACAAAATATGAGTAAATGCATAAAATATTGTTCATGAATCAAATGTTATTTGGAAGAAAATATTATAAAACCTCAATTAAAATACTGCTCTCAAATAAAATTCATATTATGTACTTAAAAGGGTCAACATCCTTAATCACAGCCCTTGGGGGGGGTGGAAGGATCATCATGAGTTTGAGGACTGCCTGAGCTACAATGTGAGTTCAAGGTCAGCCTGAACAGCATATCAAAACCCTGTCTCAAAAAGACAAAACAAACAAACAAACAACAACAACAAAAAAAACAGCTCCCCTACTCTTCAGCACTGTCTTCTATTCAAAAAAAAGTAAAAAAATGATCACCATCTCACACATAAATCTGTATACTTCTTTAAATTAAAATTAGGACACTTCTATGGAATATTGGTGCAAAAAGTTGTCTTACAACTGCCATCAATATTCTATAGAAATGTACACAGCACTAAGATATTTCTCTTCCTCTCCAACCTTCACAAACGTGAAAGCTGTAGAATCAAGTAGTCGTTGTCCCAATTCTTAGGACTTTAAGCCTCAAGCACAGCAGAAAAATGGTTATGGACAAAGAATGAATTCACAGGGAGAAAGTCACATATAATAAGTGAGCTGCACCTACTATTAGAAGATAATATTTTTTCTCCACATGTTTAAAAATGTGAACATAAAAGAAGGTGAGTATTGTTGACAAAGGGTGACAAGAGGCATGTGTCCTAAACTGCACATGGTACAAATTGACATTATCTTTCCCAAGGAAAGAAAGATCATAGGAACAGTGGCAGAGGCGTGGGTGACAACATAGATTCCTTAGTAATCTAGCCCTCCAGCTGCACCCTTGTAAGCGTGGCCCACATCAAGCTTTGGCGAAGTACGTAATCAAAGGAGATTTTCTTTGGTAGAAGACAAGGGATTATGTCAGACTTTGTGAATTAAAGAGTTGTGTAATGAAACCAAACCCAACACTGCATAGACTTTGGTGTAGGTTAGGGAAAAATGAAGACTTGATTATAGTTTCTGTTTTCTTTCAAACATCACTCATGCATTTCTCAATGTGAATTTCTTTCTTACGTTATTCTTGGTAGTTGATTTGAATTTAGCATTAACAAACTTGACGGACAGCTATAATAACTTACTGCTTTAATGTGTTCTTTATATTCAGGCCTTTGTTTATTCTCTTAGAAGTGCAACAAGTATAAAGCAGAAAAAAATGCCTATTTAGGTAATATCTCTTAACATTAGGAAAGGCAAGAGACATTGTGTGGTAGTTGGAATGAATATTTCCAATATCTGCTATTCTAAAGAATATTAACTGCACACATAAGTCTTCATTCAAAACGAAAATCAAATTTGTTGATTATAAATACTATTTAATTTTTAATTTTGCATTATTTTATTGTATATGATTAGAACATTTAGCAAGAGACATATCCTAATAAAATTTCAATTGTACAAATAGTATTGCAGAAATACTGTGACATGTGTCTATTTTTATTTTATGGGGAAAGTTAGGAGTAATTTAGGTGTTCTTTAAGTTGACATTTCACCGAATAGAAACAGGTATCATTTGCAGATATGCTAAACATTAATTAATGTAAACTAAGTAATTAATGCATTTTCAGATATTGAAAATTCTACTTCAAGTCATCCCAATGAAAAGTAATCTCAATTTTCAAAATACATGATATGTAATTTTAAATTACAAATTTTAAAAATCGTTTCCATAAAGTTCAAATAGTGATGAGAACAGACTTTTTTTTTTCTTGTTTTTAAATTAAGTTTATTGGTACAGTTTAGGTGTACATAATGATCACATTCATTAGGTGCCTATACATGATGACTCTTCGCTCTTCTTTTCCCATTTCTTTACCCTCCCCAACCCATCTTTCCCTTCCTTATTTACAAAAGCTTTGTTTCCATTTTTTCCTTCTTTTCTCATTTTTTTCTTTTCCCTTACTTCCCCCCTTCAAGTTCTCCTTTCCATTTGAGCATTTTCTATTTTACAATATCTTTTATAGATTTTGATGATTATTTACACTTTTGGTTTCTCACACCAGAGAAACAATGTGGTATTGACACATGTGCATCTGATTTATTTCACTTAACAAGTATGATTTCAAGATGCATCTGCTTAGCTAGAAATGTCTCAAGGTTAACCTTCTTTGTGGCAGATATATATTCCATTATATTTTTAAAAACTCGTATTTTCTTTTTCCATTCATTGGTTGATGAGCATTTGGGCTATTACCAAGATTTAGTTATTACAAACTGTGTTGCTATAAACATGGTTATGAATATATTACTGTAGTATATTTTTAATTCTTTTTGGGAAGATACCAAGAATGGTAATAGTTGGGTTAAATGGGACCTCTAGTCCTAGTTTTTCTGAAGAGTCTCCTCACTGATTTCCATAGAGGTTGCACCAGTCTACACTCCCTCCAACAGTGGAGAAGTGTTTCTTTTTCCCCACAATTTCTCCAGTATTTTTTACTGATTTCTTCATAATAGCTATTCTCTGTGGAATGAGATGGAATTTCACCGCTGTTTTAATTTGCATGTCTCGAATGACCAGTGATGTTGAACATTTTCCATGTATTATTTGCTGTTTCTACATCTTCATCTGAGAAGTGTCTATTCATTTCAGGTGCCCTTAGTATTTCTATCTAGAACATAAAAAGAATTTTAAAAAATCAAGCCCCCAAAATTCAAACACCTAATCCAAAATTGGGCATCTGAAATGAATACACACTTTTCAGCTGAAAAAATACAAATGGCAAATAAATGCATGAAAAAATGTTCAACATCATTGGTCATTAGAGAAATACAAATTAAAACAACACTGATATTTCATCTCACTCTGGAAGGAATAGCCAGGATGAAGAAAACCACCAATAACAGATGCTGGAGAGGCTGCAGGGAAAAAGGAACTCTTCACTATTGGTGGAAGTATAGACTGCTGCAACCATTGCGGAAATCAGTCTGGAGGTTCTTCAAAAAACTGGGATTGGAGGTCCAATTTAACCCAGCTATTTCACTTCTGGGCATATTTCCAGAAGAATAGAATACATCATACCACAGTGGCATAGGTGCACCAATGTTTATAGCAGCACAATTTGTAGTAGCTAAATCTTAGAAACAACCCAAATGCCCATCAACTGGATTAAAAAAATGTGGTACTTTTATACAATGGAATACTACCCAGCTATAAAGTAGAACCACATTGAGGCTTTTATAGGTATATGGATGCGACTTGAGACCATACCCATAAGTGAAATAAACCAAACTCACATGTGTAAATAACATATTGTCTCCCTAGTGTAAGAGCCTGAAAGAGTAAATAAGATATAAAATCTTCAATAAATATTGTGAAAGGGTAAAAAACTGCTCAAAGAGAAAAAAAATAACTCAGGGAAAAGGAGAAAAGAAGGATGAGAAAAGAAAAAAGATACAAATTTGTATATATACACTTAAGATTACTAAGATGATTGTACTACTAATTCTACTAGTTCCCAGAACAAAACAGTTAACACTGTAGGATTTGATCAAACTTGCATGTCTATATTTGATAATTCAAGTAACACTTTTAAAGATAACTATGCGAAACAACAAAATTTGTTATGTTTCTGCCACCTTGTTTTGAAAGACTACATTGTTACTGTTTTGGGCTCTGTATTATTATTATTTATTTGTCTCTTGTGTTTCTTGTTTTTCTTATACTTTGTTTTGTTTTGTTTTTCTTTCTAATGCAGAAAGGATAGATGTACATGTATAGGCTTATATATGCCTATAACTTCTCCTAAAGAGTTTGCAAGAAGTGATTTTAGTATGTGTGATGGTATGAACAAATACATTGAAGAAAACAAGACATTATGGTAGCCATTGCTGATTTCCTATCACCTTGTTTTGAAGTCCAGTAATGCTTTTATTCTTTGTTTTGATTGGCTTTAGTCTGTTTTATGTTATTTGATTTCAATATGTGTGACGTTATGGACAGCTATTTTGAAGACAACAAGATGCATTATGGTAGCTATTATTGATTTCCTGTTGTCTGGTTTTGAAGGCCCATAAGGCTCTCATTCTTTTGCTTTGATTGACTCTATGCTATTGTGTTTCATATTAATTTATTATGTGTGAAGGTGTGGACAATTATTTCAAAGGAAACAAGAGACATTGTAGTAGCCACTGTTGATTTCCTGTTGTCTTGTTTTGAAATCCTGCGTTACTTGCATTGGTCTGCTTTGATCTGTTTTGTTGTGTTTTGCTTTATTTTAGTCTCTTTAAAATAGAAAAAAAGTGAACAGACATTTTTACTTGGGCCACATGGATTAATAAATATTTGTCTAGCCTGCATTGCTGACTCTTGAGAGCATGGTCTAACTTTGCTAAATACTAAAATATCTGGCAACGGAGAATTAGAATTATTGTCAATATGGGCAATGGAGTCTAAATCCAGAAATTAGACTTGAATGTTTGAAAAAGAGCATGGGATGCAGCATAGCTTTACTGAAAAATGTCTAATGACATTAACCTAGTTTAAAATAACTAATTTCTGACTTCTCTTCATGCAATTGTGATCTTAACAGCATAATGAAGAAAGTAAAAAATAAAAACAGAAACAAAAAAAGCAGATTTATTGGCATTGAATACTTTTTTTTTTGTTCCCTCTGCTTGTCTATGTTCCCCCAAACATGAAAATTCTTCATAACTTGTTTGCACAGTATATATCAGGAGACCTGAGGTTGCTGTAATTAATATTGAGCTCGGACATTTGCAGTGTCAAGACCAAGGACAATGCTGACTGAGTACTATGCTGCAACAGAAGAGGGGATCATCTTCATCAAAGACAACATGGGAAATTGAACCTAGCCTCCACACACAAGAGTGAGATGAGATGGTGATTTAAAAACTTGGCCTCTTAAACCAGCCAGTTAGGATTTGAATTCTGGCTCTGCCACTGTTCATCATTGTAAGATGCAGTAATTGCTTACATAAGATACTTAACCCCTTGTGTACCTCAACAACACCAATTTAAAACAAAAAACATGCTGATAAAAATATTGCATAGGGCTCTTTTGTGGATTGAATGAGACAGACTGTAAAATGCTCTTAGATCAATAACTGGCACATAAGGACATATTACATTGAGAGAATATAGTTGAAGTCTGATTATGGCAGATTAAGAATGTTTGATGATATAAAGTGGAGTTAAATCTAAAGTCTTGACTTTTAAGATCTGTATAAAGCTCAATTCTTTTTTCCACTTTTTGCTTATTTGTTTGTTTGTTTTGTTTTCTATAAACTATTCTTTTAGTAGTACATATTTGTCATACATATTTATCATAGGAAATGTGTACCAGCAGATAATATATCTTAATTTTTGTTTTTCACCCCGTCCCCCTCTTCCTTCAACCATTCTTCCCCTTTCCATTTACAAAACTTTGTTTCCATTTTTCTCTTTCATTCTTTTTTTCTTTTCCCTTCTATCACTTCCCCCTCCCCGTTCTCTTGTTCCTCTTCACATTTGAACATGTAATTCCTAGTTCTCAACCTCTATCCTCCATTTTATTCCTTGTTTAACTTTTGGGTTTCTCATGCAAGAGAACAATTAATATGTAAGCTTATGCATCTGATTTATTTTACGTAAGGTAATGGTCTTGAAATGAATCCATTTCCTACAAATAACTCCAGTTTATGCTTCTTTATGGCAGAGTAGTACTCCACTGTATGTAAGTAGCATGTTTTCTTTATCTATTCATCAGTTGATAGGCATACATGCTGTTTATAAAATTTATAAATTATGTTAAAGAAATATGGGTATGCATATATTACTGGGGTATGATGTTTTTAGCTCTTTTGTAAGAAATACAAATTAAACAACACTGAGAGGAAAATAACAGGAGAATATCTTGATACAATTGAACCTCTAGTTTGAGTTTTTTGAGGAGTAACCATACTGATTTATAGAGTGATTGTACCAGTTTATATTCCCATCAGCAATGGACAAGGGTTTCCTTTTCTCCATGCTCTTGCCTGCATTTATTAATTTCTTTCTTTTTTATGTTTTTCTTTTCTTTTTATTGGTACATATTTGTCATATATATTCATCAAATTCATCATAAGAAATTTGTACCTGTTCATAATATATCTTAATTCTCCTTCCCCCCCATTTCCCTCACCTCCTTCAAACAGTCTTTGTTTCCCATTTATAAAATCTTTGTTTACATCTTCTCCCTTACATTCTCTTTTGTTTTCCTTTTTCTTTTCTTTCCTTCTTCCACTCCCTTCCTTTGTTCCTTTTCTCATTTGAACATGTTCTTCCTACTTCTCAATATCTATCCTCCATTATGTTTCTTATCTACCCTTTGGGTTTCTCACACAAAGAAACACTGTAATATTTACATTCATGTGTCTGATTTATTTCATTTAATACTATGGATGACAACCAGTCTTTCTGAAGTGAGATGGCATTTCAGTGTTGTTTTAATTTGCATTTCTCAAATGACCAATGATGTTCAGTATTTTTAATATATTTATTTGCTATTTGCTTTTCTTCATCTGAGAACTGTCTATTCAATTCAAATGCACATTTTTAAATTGGGGCTTTAAATTTGGAGTATCTGATTCTTTTTAGATCTTTATATATTCTAGATACTAGTCCTTTTACTGATCAGTAGCTGATAAAAATTATTTCCCATTCTGTGGGCTGTCTCTTCCCCCTTTTGATGGTTTCTTTGTAGGTGCAAACATTTCTTAATTCAATATCCTAGATGTTGATTCTTTGTAATATCTATATTTCAATTGGGGTTTTATTCATAATGTCTTTGACTACACCTATGGCTTCAAGAGTTTTGCCTCTTCAACTTTTCACCAGGCTATGTGGGTTTATTTTTATATTAAGTTCTTCGATCCATCTCGATTTTAGTTTAGTGCATGGTAAGAGACATGAATATAGGTTCAATTTTTGGCATGAGTATTACGGCTTGTGTCTAGATGTCCTCCCAAAGCCTCATTCAGTGATTGATAAGGCTTTTTCAGAGATGGATGAATCTAGAGTGTATGATTGATTTATGGTGCCATGCTAGGATTAAGGGTGCTAGGATTAAGGGTGAATGATTACTGTATTAGTACATTGATTGGTTCAGCTCTTCCCTGATCCCAGCAGCTTGGACACAATGTATGGGGCAGGAAGAGGCTCATTTTCTCCCTCCCTTGTTGCTTTTGCTACCTTTTTCCCACCATGAACTATTCTCTGTGAAGTCACCCTGTTTTGGAGCCAGTAGATTGTGGTCTGAAACGTCTACAAACTGTGAGATACATAAATCTTTCCTCCCTTAACTTGTAGGTGTTGGGTATTTTGTTTCAGCAACCAGAGAAAAGTAACTAAGACAACGTGGAAAGCCAGTTTCTCCAGCACCTTTCATTGAAGGTGTTTGCCTCCTTTGCCAAAGAAAATGTAGCTAAATGTGATTGGAAATGTTTCTGCATCTTCTATTCTTGAAGAACTCAGCAGTAAATGTGTGAAGACCTGGGCTTTTCTTTATTGGTAGTTATTATTATTGTTTCTTCAATTTCATTAACTGATACTGGGTTGTTTGGAATTATCATATCTTCCTAATTCAGTTTTGATAATTCATATGTGTCTAAGAATCTGTTCACTTTTGAGTTTTCTATCTTATTAAGAGTACAGATTCTCAAAATAGGCATTGTAATCATCTGTATTTCTGCAAGATTATTGTGATTTTGCCTTTTTCATTCCAAATTTTATTACTTTGGGGATTTTCTTTTTTGTTGTTGTTGTTAAAGTTGGCCAAGTGTTTGTTTAATCTTTCAAAAAATCAGCTATTTAATTCATTGATATTTTGTATTGTTTTCTTGGTCTCAATTGCATTAATTTCTGCTCTAATATTTATAGTAATTTGCTCCCTCATATGGGCTTTGCGTTTAGTTTTCTCTTCTTTTTGTAGAAGCTTATGGTTCAACATGAGGCTATTTGTTTGAGCTCTCTCTATTTTTATGATGAAAGAATTCACTGCTATAAATTTTTCTCACAGAATTGCTTTCATTGTATCATGTAAGTTCCGGTTTATCATATTGCATTATCATTTAATTGCATAAACTATCTAAATTTATTTTAAATTTTATCTGTGACCCATTCACTTTTCAATAAAGTGTTACTTAATTTTCATGTGTTTGTGTAGTGTTTATGGTTTCTTTCACCATTAATTTCCAGTTTCATTGCATTATGATCTGATAATATGTATGGGATAATTTCAACTCCTTTTCTTCTACTAATGTTCTTTGAGTTATTATGTGATCTATTTTGAACAAACTCCCATTTTCTTATGATAAGAATGTGTATTTTGTTGTTATTGGGTTGAACACTATAGATATTTACTAGGTCCATTTATTCAAAGATTTGTTTTAGCTGTGGTGCTTCTTTGTTGAGTTTCTGTCCTGTTGATCTATTTGTGAGAATGGTTTATTAAGATCCCTCATTATAATTGTATTAGTGGTTACATGATTTTTCATATTCAGTAGTGATTGCTTTATATAGTTGAATATACTAGTATTTGGTGCATATATATTCATGATTGTTAGTTCTACCTCTCAGATTATTCCCTTAACGAGCATGTAATGACATTCTTTGTCTCTTATGGTCAGTCTTGCTACAGTTCACTTTCTCTCCAAATAGAATAGCTATCCCTGCTTTTTTCTGGGTTCCTGTTGCATGGAACATTGTTTTCCTTTCTTTGACTTTCAATTTATCAGTTTCTTTTTGAGTTAAATATGATTCTTATGTTCAGCATATTGTTGGAGCTTGTTTCTTAATC